>VZRW01013536.1:412598-429509 GCA_013398125.1 Aegotheles bennettii | reverse complement strand
CCCCGGCCCCGCCACCGCCCTCTGCGCGGCGAGGGCACCGCTGCCCAGCGCCCGCGAAGGAAAGCGGGGCTCGGTGCTTGCTGCTGCAGGCTGGGGCACGGCGCGCAGGGGAGACGGTCGGGTTGGAGTAGCTACTGCAGAGCTAGGTTTGCAGCTGGAGGCACTTGGTTCCTCTGAGAAGGGGATTTAACGTGGCCACTCCAAGCGCAGATTTACCAGAGGCTTCTTTGCAGCTGTGAGCTCCCCACCTGCCCACTCGGTGGGGATGAGCAGTGCGGGGCTCTTGTGAAACGCTCTCAGATGATGCTGTGTGTGGCTACAGTCACACTGTTTAAGGGAGGAGAAGGAACAAAAGCCCAAACAAAACATCCATGTGCCGTTACTCAAAATTAGCTGCAAGAGCATTATGTCAGCTCACACATGAAAGTTTTCTTAAGACTTCCTCTGAAGCATCTGACATCAGCTGCTGCCTCAGGCTGGACAGATACGATCACAGGTCTGGTCTGTTACAGCTGCATCTGTTTTTTCCTGCATCTGCCAGAGATAAATTATGCCTTTATGCATCTTTTTAATGGAAAGGTATGAGCATATCTGGATTTTATTTCTTCCGCTTTTGCACCCACACTGTTTTCCTTCCCTTGAGAATATGCTTCAATCCAACATGGAAACTGGTACTCAGAAACAAGTACAGCCCCGTCCTCTCCCTTCCCCTCAGTGTAACTTCATTCTGTTAAGAGAACTGAGATCTGCTGAAAAGAAGAAGCTCTCACTACCTGAGCACAGGCAAAACATTGACATTGAAATGAGCCTTGGTATGAAAACAGCTGTTACCCAAGTTTAGCACCCTGCAACTTATTTGCATGAGAAAATACTATCAGTATGTTTTCTAGAGCCCAGTGAGAATCGGAAAAAAGGAACACTCTTACCTCTCCACACCTTCTTGGACAGCACTGAAAGCCCTGTTTTCTTTAGGACAGTATTTTTAAGCATGAGTTTATCTGATGCTTTATCTGCTTCTTCACCCTCCCTGCCTGCATTTTACAGTTCTATCAGTGCCTGCTTAATTGTATCAGCATAAAGATAACCATGTCTCCAGGAAGCAGCTTTACATGTGCTACTAGTATTGCTCATGTTGAGATCACTGATCATTGTCATGCTTCTTAGCTCTGCAAGGCCATAACCAGCACATCATATATTGACACACAATGAGCTTAAAAAGCCGCACCAGAAACGCAACAGCAGCATCCACAGATCTCCTGGCAGAGCTGCACTTCATCTCAAATGCAGCCAGTAGGCTAGAAAACAGCACTGTCTGGCTGCTTCTCAGATGAGCGAAATACTCCAGCAGATGAAGATCCTGAACACCAAGGATCAAGCAAGTCATAAATTTGGACAGCAAGCACTCAAATTGCCAGCAGCACTACCAAGCACTGCAATACATGTTTGAGTGTCTGGTTTTCTTAAAAAGCAAAATATAGATAGACATCAGATATGCAAATAGATATCAGATATGTAATACAAGCAGCGTTTATTTTTCCAGTCAGAACTGAACATTTTGAGCAAGTGTAAGCTAGTCACCTTTTGGGGTACTGTTCTTTCCCTTGTGTAACAGCCTGCAGCCATGGCCAGAAATATCCAATTGCTGTTCTGCTAACTTCATAAGCAGTTGTCCCTTCTCCTCCTCTCACCCCATCCTACCTTTTGCTTAACCCATCCTTCTGCTTTTAGCTAGCCCTCCCCTCTGGCTTCACACTGTGACCCTGCCCATTCCTGTTCGAAGGCAAGTTGCCTTTCATCAACTCTTTCCTCCTCAAACCCACACAACTGCTAGCAATGGTAAATTAAAAGCTGTGTAGTCCAGCAGAAGCAACAGAGCATGGTTTTCCACTGAATTTCTGCGTCTCAGTTGATTGGCTTTTTAGCTGCAGCACAAGCACAAGTCATTACTTAAAGACTCTAACAGGGATTTCACTGCAAAACACAGCTCCACAGAGAAGTTTGCCCTTCAGGCAACAGAAATCAGTCTTCAGTGGAAGATTTCTCCTACCAGGAATTGGAAGAACCTATACATGATAGTATATACTATACCTTTTCCTGCTTTGGGGTCACCCATTGTAGCTTTCCATGCCTTATGCTCATACTGCAGGTTTCTATTAACATGATTTCTCCTTGCTTCTATAAAACTGTCAGAATTTGGTATTTTAGAGCTCTGACAAATTTTGTTTAAACTTGTTGCCAATTTTGTAAGTTAGCAGTGATGAAGCATATGGCCTGCCCCATTTCTGAGGGAAATCAGACTACTACTTGCCTTGTAACTGCATTGGCAAACAAAGTATTCCATAGCTGTTTACAAAATGTATCTGCATTTTGTGCAAATTATAAATCCTAGCCTTCTTGTAACTCTGTATGAAAAAGCCTTGCTCAGAAGTCAGCCTTCTGCATTTCAGTGAGCTTAATGACTTCAGTGAGTGCCATCCTCGTCAGAATTCTTTGCACACTCTTTTATATAATGGTGATGTGCACATTATATATTGTGTGTTGTCGAAGATCCATAAGAAGTTTAACAGAAGTGTCAATGGAAAACACAGCCACTTAATATTTGCTTTTTGGGGCAAGATTGCCTTGAATCTCCTTGAAAAGCTTCAAAAGTCTTCTATCTTAGGTGACTGTTGGATGACAAGGACCTCAATACAGGAAACTTTCAGATACTGTGAATAATTTGTTCTGCCGACACCATGCAGTTGGTTTGCCTTTGCTGAATTTGAACTTCACATAATGTGCAGGAGGATTTTTAGTGTAAGGTTTGATACTTGCTCATTTGTTTCCATGGCAAACTCTGAAATGCTGTTAAACAGGATCAACTGGGAACAGATCCTCCACCAGGGTCCACAGGAACTATCTTGACGACAGGAAGTGCAAGTTCACACACTCCCCACAGTTTCATGCCAATAATTGCATATTGCTATAAAAAAAACCATAGAAAAGCTCCTATACTAACCTGGCAACATATTTACTCTTAAAATGAAGACTGACCCACCCAATACTTAGTGCAGCTGGAAGTGTTTATTGTAGCACATTTACAATGTGTAAACATTCAGACAGAACATGTTAGTGCCCTCCACCTTTGTGCACAGCGTTACACATTGTCACACACAGCTACCGGAATGTTGCTCACAAACGCAAATTAATCTAAAATATACTTCCCTTTGGTTTTCTATTCTGCTCTGAGTGAACAGACTACAGAAAATAAGGCATCCATGAAATGGTATCACAATCAGCAAAGTATATAAACTAAGTTGTCAAAACTGAACTTCTAACGTTTCAGCCAGCCATGGACAGTACAAGGTTATTAGGTTGGTAGGAAACATCCAGTTTCTAAAGCACAGAGAGATACGACTCTCAGAGACATATCTTCTGTGTATTTAACTTAGACATCAGGTTTACACACTCGTGTACCAGAAGAAGATTTCAAACAAAAAAATAGATATTTTGAAAGTGCTTTTGACTGACTTTTCCTTTAAAAACAAGGTCAGCAAACAGCAAAGCTGAAGACTGTAACTGATCCTACCCAGTGCTGGATATACAAGATCACCTACACTTCTCCACTCAACTCACCCCTCAAACTTCAGTTCTGGCCTGGCATACCCCTGGCCTCTCTGAGAAGAGACTGCCACTTGCATCAAGTGGTACTTGCATTTATAGAAATATTTAGTTTATGCTCTCAGCCATATTTGAATGGCTTGTGCATCAATTCACTGTAATGCCTCCAGAAATGAATTACACCAAATTTCATCGTTTTAGTTTATTTTTACTATGAGTGCAAATAAACAAAAACCACTGAGAGCTCTCGAGTGAGCTTCCGTTCATTCAGTGATGGCTCAGCCATAGCTAGGTAATGCCTGCAGTACCAAGGGCTAGGCTGGTGTTCAAAGTTGCAGTTATCCAGCACTATTTCTATTTATAGTTGAAAGTTACTGCATTTCTAGTCTAGTCGCATAATCTAGCCAAGTCTCTGAACATAGAAGCTTTTTAATGCCCTTTGCATTCCAGCGCAATTTAACTGAGGAAACAAATAGAACAGAACTAATGAAAAACCAAACCCCCCAAACTCCTGAACTAGCAGTGAGAGTGCCCAATCAGAAACACTGTAAGTTTATCATAAGCTTCTGCCACAGGCTTACACTGTTTTTCAAGAAAAGCAAATTCAGGCTTTAGGTATAAGGTTTTCCACCAGCTTCACTGTCCAGTTCTTGCAATGTCTGCTGCTTTGAAACCTCCATGATACACTCCCGCAATCCATTAAATATGTTCACTACAACCTGTACAGGAGAGGGGGAAAACATTGTCAGGTGCATGCATCAAAATAATAGTTTCATTGTACAAGGAGCCTTTAAAATGTATCTGAACTAGTTAATTACACTGATAAGAAACTGCTATGAACCACCATAAAACATTCTGAACATGAAAGAATTAAGGGAAGCTTTGTATGTCCTGTAGGACCACAGGACTATTTAAGGAGCAGAAGCCATAGAACTGATAACACAACATCACGCTCAAGATATTTACTCCTACAGATCATTTGTTTCAAAGTAAAACCAGAAAGCCATAGTACAGAGCTAATGAAGCAATGTCCAATACTTACAGGCAACTGCAAAGCCAGCCACTGGTCTAGCTTCTAGAGAAAGAAACACTCATTTCCAGATTAAAAAAAACAGTTTGTAACACTAACATGCATGGTGCGAGGCATGCATGTGGATCAAGACATTTGCACCAGGATAAAATAATTAAAGAGTGTGTAATCCATTTAGGAAACAATGCTGTGAAACGAGGCACTCAAATGCCTACAGCTCTGTTTGGGTCCAAGGTGCTGCTGGCTGCCCAATACTCCTGAAGAACGAGTTGCTTGAGAGTAACCAAGTTTTCCTTTTCAAATGCTCTTCTAGAATCCTGATCCCCACCTCACAGTCAGTGGGAAAAGTATTACATCCCCACCTCGTCCCGCCTTGCGTTGGGCTTCTTGCCTGGTTAAACTGAGAGGTGTGTGCAGAAAAGGAAATATTAACATGTCCATGCCCTTTACCCAGGAGCACAATGCCTTGCTCTGCTCCATCCCACACTTTCATCTCCAGTAAGGCACTCGGTCAGAACAGCCGCTCTCAGCTCTGGACTGGCTCACTGCAGGCTCGATTGTTTCCCTGCTCCAAAACATGTCCCCATCTCCTCCCCCTCTTAAATATATTCTATCTGGCATACAACAATACAGCACACCAGAAAAGCCTAATACCAAGGAGCTGCAAATGCCTTTCATATTTTTAGTCAAGCTGCAAGTATTGTAAGGCTCCCCCACCAAGGGACCCTTCAGCAAGCGAGACTGAGAGTTGCTGCCAGCCAGGTTAAATATAAACCACGTATCCTGCAATCAGTATTCCTGAAGAAACAAACCTTCAAATAACTGAAGCATTGAGCTCTCCGTAGTGGAAGTTAGGCAAAGTTTTTCCAAGTACTGTGACAGTACCTTAAACTGCATGCTGTCTTACAACCTTGGCAAGCTAATTTTCTCCCTAAGTTTCAGGCCTACTACCATTAAGTTAGGACACCTTACGCACAAGGTATCATTAAAAAGTGGGTAAGAAGACACAGAATGAGTTCTCTAAGTCCTGCCTATTGCAGCAAGTACAGGAAATGTTACTGCCTGTATGTTATATATACAGGGTTCCCAAGTTACTGTATACATTATCTAACTTTCTGTACTATTTTTCATATGTTAAGTGATTTTTAATGTAAAAGTTCCCTCGCCTCTCCTAACGAGTTTGCTGGCTGCAGTCATTTTGCTAAAAGGCTCCATTCTAGAGCATTAGAAATAGTGTGGGATTTTTGTGGGGTTTTTTTCCCCCTCACCCCCCCAGAATTTAATTACTCTTCACAAACATTATACCAGAGACATTTTGTGGTGTGTTGCTTTTGCATACGCCTCAATGTGTAATTTTTATATAGGTACATACCATTACAACAACAGAAGAGAGACACAGAACTCTCCTCCTCTAATCTGTACCTGCCAGAGTTTGGTAAGTCTTTGCACTGCGATATGAATCTTTGAAGTTCTGTCTCCGGAAAGCCATCTTGCTGGTAGTGCTAAAAATTTACATTTAGTTAAACCTATAACAAGGTTAAAACATACAATAACCCAAATCCTCCCCACACCACTTTTCAGACATTGCTCAAGCCTGAAATTAGAAGATTCACAGAACCAAATACGAAATTACTGCTTTTTAGTAGATACTTAGCTTCTATTTGAGCAGGAAATCAGATAGGGGTGTAAGAAAACTGAAGTAGAGAAGGATTAAAATCCTCTCATCATCACACTATACCCTCAAAAGTAGCCATTATATTTGTTTTTTAAATTGGTATACACTGCAAGTCAAAATATTGAGGGAGATGAGAGTCTTGATAGCACCAATCTTGCATTTTTATTCCAACCAAAGAGCCCATGTTTACCTTGACAGTTTCATATGTATCTGTAATGAGTGCAATGAAGAGACTCAGCACCATATAGATGAACAGACTGATGAAGGAGTAGAGGTAGATCCTACTGAAAAACCAAACCAAGTAACTTTTCTGCTGCATTTTCGCGAAGGTGGCAAACATGTCATCCCCATTGATCAATGAAAAAAGGCATTCGGAAACCATGTTCAGAGAGCGAAACTAGAGAGGAGGGAAGAAGACGAGGACATCTGTCACCACTTTATTTGGATCCAAAGACTGTACATAACATGAAGCTGATGACCGGCTGCCTTGGATCCCTTTGTACGCTCAGGGTATGACACAGTGCAAACAGTAAAACATTTGAGGAATGAGCAGTTTGTCACCTCCTGTGATATTCAATTCAGATAAGCCAATTTCACTTTTAAAAGGGTAAGGATAAAGCTTTCAAAGCTTTAGGCTGACACCAGTGTTCTGCAAGATGAAAATTATTTCTCAAAATCCCAGCATGTGACTGGGAGTCATGGCAGATTCCACTTCTGACTCAGAGCTTTCATAACTCGAGCAAAGTCTGACTGAGTCATGGCAGCCAGGCTTGCAAACAGAGCAGCATCATGTTGAAGATGCACTATTTTTATATTAATGGAAGCCTTGACATGGAAGCTTAGAAAACAACAGTAGTAATCTCTCATTTGTTTGGAATCCATTCTGTTATTCAAGCTGTCTTTTTTCATGTTAAGTATATTACCTTCACATGGTATGGTCCCAGTACAATCCATCCACAGAAACAATAGCCCAGGTAGATCATAGCAGCACAACAGCAGAACCTCATTACATTGGGTAATGCTGCTCGCAGCGTAAGGATGAGAAGCTGCACAAAGCAATGCAAACAGTTAGAATTCAACCAGGCATTTCTTCCAGTCCTCTTATAGCAACAAACAGAATAAATACCAACAGCACGAAGATCCCAGGAGATCCTTACATTATACTTCTGAAAGAAACCTAGGTAGCGAATGACTCCAAGCCACACAAGCATAGTGGATGTTCCTAGGAGTATGCTGCAGACATCATAACTTGTCAGACTCTAAAAATAATAAGAAAAAAAAAATAAATCAAGTATTAAAACAACTGCCAGGTTCTAAATTGTGACTCTTATTACTACAAAAATCTGTTAAGAAATGTTTTCCTTGCCAATCTTTGCCATTAAAAATCAGTTTGGAGTAATATGCCTTAGAGAGCATGGTCCCACCAAAGAGCAAGTCACTTTCAAGTGTAACTCATTTCACAGGCCTTTACAGACAGCTGTTTGTAAAATAGATTCTGTTTGTAGAAAAGCTTTATCTGCAAGGCCAAGAGGGCAGCTGCCCCTCTGCACCTGGCTCACTGAGATCTGCATAGTGGCACTGCAAACATTTTTACACTGCTTCCAGACCTGCAGTAACTCCTTCTGGAATCTGCATCAACAGATTCCCCAGAGCAGCTTGGGAATCTCTCCACTGCATCCCTACAGACAGTGCAGAGGTGACTTTAGAACTGCAGAGCAAAGAACATTCTTCCAGTATGTAGGCAAAGCAGTTTTTAAAAAATACCATGACTTGTCAGCAGAGCTCAGATAAATACTAAGGAGGATATTGTTAGGTAGCCAGGAACTGTGAGGAGGAGAAGGCTATTGATGAGAAGACTACTTAGCTTCCAATTAATTCTAACCTGAACTTCACCTATATTCTATTGGCACTTCTCTGTTTTTTCCATCTATACATACTGGCCTTCTTTATCCAGTTTAGCATATACTCTGCTTCCTGAACTGCAGCTCTACTCTGAAACGGATTGTGACAGCTTACTTTAATAAGAAGTTTTCACTATTTTCTGGTTTATTCCTCTAAATTGGCTAATCTTTTATATTAGCATAATTAATTTAGGGCTTGACAAAAGACAAATTTAGGGTACTTTAATGTGAACTTGCTATTCAGCCATTAACACACATTAACATGGAACAAGATCTTGTTATTATGGTTCACTTGGCTTGCAAAATGAAGTGAAATGTATCTAAGGAGAAGAGTTTTAGTAAAATACTCTCTTAGAAAAGAAACATATATAACTAGATGCACTTATATATAAGATATGGGAATCCCAAATGCAAGATCTTACTCCAATCTTGTTCTCATCTCCGCTACTCCGAAAGCAGGATGGAGTTATTGCTTATCTCAGTCAACTTCCTCATAGCTGCTTTCTATTCATAAGAACTGAGTTCATAGTTCCTAAGGTAAGATAGGGCAATTTGTACAGGGAGTTTATGATAGCCAAGCTATCACCAGATGGATTTCAGACCCATCCTTTCATCACTACTGTTCAAAGTCACTCTTCAAATGTCACACACCAATCTGCTACAGATTTGGTGAAGAACAACATTATCTGATTATTAGAGTGCTTCAGGATAGCATATTGTAAAAATTTTTCTTCCCTAATTCTGTCTGCACCTAATATGTTTTTAAAAGTTTTTTTTTCTATATCAAGTTTATTTTAGAAATTGAAGGCCTAGAATCTGGCTGTGGCTGACTGTTAGGCACATACTGGAAACCAGAAGCTGGGAAAGCAACAAACTGATGTTTGAGAAAGTCCCTGTGCTAATTAAACACTAGTCAAATGGGGAAGAGAAAGTTAAATGCTCAATTTTTAAAAATCCATCAAATAAGCAAATATAAGTGGTCCAGTCTTAAACTTTCAGAGATTAAGTTCATTCCATTCCTTGGAGTTGCAAAGGAGCAAAGATAATTAGAACTATAATATTTAGTGATACTTGGGAGTTTTTAAATCTCACAACTGGAAACAACACATCTCAGTTATAATTCTAGAGAAGATAGAGTTTTGAAATTTCATGCCACTTAGAATCAAGTATAGGCAGACTAAAGTCCTCCAAGAGATTTCAGCCTAGATGGGACAGAAACAATCAGTTTGCTTCCACCTGGCAGGGTAAAAAGCTCACCTTGGCTTGTATCTCCATCTTTAGAGTTGATCCAACAATAGTTAAGACATCGCTAACCATAATCAGGATGTACCATCCGTTGACAAATTCCATTTGATCACTGAAAGGTACTTCTTTCTTATAATAATATAGGAAAAAGCTTACAAATTCCTATGGGAAAGAAGGAAAGAAAAAAGTTACTCAGATTTACAGAGGACATAAAGACTTTCTAAGGAGAGTTATACCCACCCTTTGGAGCTGAATTCCTTTAACCACTGATCGTGTGCAAAGGATCAATGAGGCCAGACAAGTCAATATAACAAAGGCATCAAAGATCATCATGTAATGAGTGTTCTTCTGTACTGCAAGAACAAAAACGTGCATGTTTATAATCAGATGCATTTCATACCTTTGACCATCTTGAGTATTGAAGTAAGAATCAAGTTTTGATGTTTACTATGTTTATACAACTGAATTTAAAAAATCCTAGCATTTTTCCCACAAAAGTTTATCTGACTTTTGTTTTCATGGGAGACACAAGTGCATCTGTACTATTGATGTTGTGTTATTGTCCAGTTGTAATCATTACTTTTGTATTCTTCCTTGGCTTTCAGAAAATAATACAGGGTACTCCAGGAGATGACTTTGAGAACTGTTATAGAAGCAATCTACATAGATATCAAATGTGGATTATTACAGCAGCCTGCTATCAAAACCTTCCTGTACTCCTGCACTAGCAATCTGTTGGAGGTCACATGCCATCTGGTGTGCATTTGTAAGATGGCAGCTACCAAAGCTAGTTAATAACTAAGTGGTTAGTGTTTGCATAAGTGGTGTTTTGTACTGTGATGCATTTCATTAAATTCCACCAAATTAATTCCAATTTTGATCTTTAAAAAAAAACAAACCTCTTTTTTCACTACCAACTTTTCATTTCCTAATGTAGGCATAGCAAGGGCGAAAGTAGCAAAGTAGAAAAAATGGACCTGATTCATCCTATTGCTTACCTCAGCAAAAAATTAAAAAATAAGTGGAATTTAGAGTCCTGGAAAGCTGCTGACTTTCAAATAGATTATTTTCTTTAATCAAAAAAGATCTCAGTCAATGTTTTAACCAGACTCAATAGGTGCCAACAAAGGGTGCTCTTGTATCTATTTAAGATTATTTAACCATACTGTGCATCTCAGTTACACCCAAATAAGAAGTGCTGCTAGCCATTCCACTCTAGCAAGCCTTAGCAACAGTGCTTCCTTATCTTTCCCGATGCTAAGTCCTGAAACAAGAGTGAATCAGTTTCAACTTTCCACCACTATCATGTGTCTTCTGTTGCCTGGTGCTATAAGAACGGATGACAGCCTTACCTTTAGCAATGAGCAGCATAAGCTCAGTAGCCAAAGCTAGAAGGATGCACAGTGAGGTGTGGAAAAATTCTGGTTTGACAGTATCAATGGTGCAAGGTCTGAGAACTGGTAAGGAAAGCAATGATGTGGCTGGGTTCCCAGGATTTCAGATCAGAGGTTGAAGAACAACAATTCCTTAGAAAATCAGGATTTAGAGCTCACTCACTAGAGAATGTATGTCAATAGTCTTTCAATGAAGAAATAGGTTAATAAGCGTTGTGCTTGTGTGGCAAAAGTTTAGCATTGAACATATTTATGTCACTTACTTGATCCAGAAACATGCCAGTCTTTACATTCCCTGATCGCTATGTCATTGTCCAGACTTATTTTAATTCTTCCACTATGTGCTCTATTATCAAACACTATCTGTATTAACACACACAAAAAAAAGAGCGCATGTATTTTTAAAGTTAAACCATTACATATGCAGCACACTGCTTGCATAATCATTCAGAATAATTTTCCTAGGGGAAAAATTATGAAACTTGTTTAAGCTTAGGGTAATTCCAGTTTATAAATAAATGCTGCCAAAGTGAAGGACAAATCTGGTGAACCATGTATTTGACACAAAATGCTTGATCAATTAGACACTAGGTGAAATTCTTTTCAACTACAGGCTCATTCCTCTATGATCTGAAAACAACCTTTCCTAGAAGCATGTCTCTAAAGAGAAGAGGTTTCTGCTTTTGTAGTCCTTCAGATAGATTGGAGCACAGAAGGCTGTAAGCTAAGCAAGCGCTTCAAGGACCACATCAGAAGCACTCAAAACTTAACCTCCCACACTCACAAATGTACAGGGTAAAACAAGCCATGACAGACTCATCTAGACACCAGTGGGGACTAGTCAGTGGTGTCTAACACTCTTCAGAAAACATCTGCATTGACTGTGCCTGGTAAACCAGTGAGAACGATTCTCATTTTGAACAGAAAGACACGTGGCAGGCTTCCACATACCGTCAGAGTGAAATCGTAACAGTCAGGGAGCTCATGGTGACGGACAGTCTGGAGGTTGATTGCCTTCAGATTGAACATGAGCTGCACCATCACCAGTCTGCAAGAGAGCTTTGTATTAGCATCTCATAGGGAAAACGCACCAATAACCCAATACAGGAGGTGCTGATTCCTCCTCACCTGTGGAAATCCAGAGTGAAATTCAAATTGTGCTTTCCCACCGTTGTGTTGTCTAATGGCATCGTCGGCTCAATGTACAAGCAGTCTGCAATGGATAAGTACTAACAACAATATCTCATGTGTTATTATGCCCTGTAACTGTAATCTGCCTTTCCCACTCCCAAGGCTGGAAAGAGCTGTTGACTACACCAGGCAAGATAGCACACTAAAGAGAGAAGCCATTTGGAAAGTTAGCTGATAAATATATCGGTTTCCCTGACCCAGCCAAGTTATTCATCATGAATTCATAGGGAAGGCTCCTGAAATGAGCTCAAAATACTTGTATTAGATGGTCACCAGTGCTAATGGCTCATCACTTGTTTTGTGGCAGTAGACATAAATGGTTATTACCTTGGAGGTGAGGGACAGAGGTTAGTTACACAGTAGTTTTCTTGACAGTTTTGGCTGGTAATAAGTTCAATATAGATTATTTGATAGGACTGTACAATACTAGATGTTTGTAAGAACTCATCATAAATGTAGGGTCCCTCCTCTCAAAGAACTGATAGCATAGATTAGGTTCATTACCAGTCACAATCTCTGGGTCTATATCAAAGGTGTCATTTCCAGGACAGATGGTTCCTCGCTTGTAGAACTGCTGACACACAGCCAGAGCTGGCTCTTCTGCTCCCCTCTTCTCATAAGCATGGTTTCCAACAGAAATGTTGGGCAGCTGTAAGTACTAAAGTTCAGAACAAACAGACAAACCAACTTAGGTGGCACCAAAATGGTTAGGCTTGGAAAAAAACCAAACAGAACTATTTGAATCTGTGCCATAACCCATCTTTTTTATGTAAAAGGTCACCTAAAGAACTGAGAAACCTACACCACACTACAGCTAAGTCCCCAAATACTTTAGGGTATTTGACAAAAACAGTAAGTACAGGATCTGGATCCAATTACCTTTTTGCTTTATTTTTTCTTTACAATCCTTACTAAAAAAGCTTAATTTGTTATTTGCAAAGTACTCTGGCTCAAATCCAAGGCCTGAATTTAGTGCAGAAGTACTGTATTGATTAGCTTTAAGGATGTCACCACAAGTACAATGCTCTGGCAATGACAGAAAACCTGCAGGAGTCAACATTCTAGTCTTAAGCAACTGGCACAGAAGTTCAATTTCAGACACCTTCAGGGAAGGTGGAAGAAGAAAAGGTACCCAAGTAAAGAGCATATGTATTGTATACACTGCAGAGACAATCCTTACCTGGTTTATTGCAAAGAATATCTGGTCATAGACATCTGCTTGTGTGTATACAGCATAGGTATCATCCATTCTGTCCATGTATCCTTTCAAGAAGAGATGTTTGAATGCAACAGTGTTGTCTTCTTTGAAGGCAACCACCATTTGATTGCTCAATCCAAAAACCACCAGCTGAAAAAGACATTTGTATTTCCTGTTCAAAGTTGGGTTCTGGATTAACACGTGAACCCCATCCTGCAATCAGCCACTCTTTCATCACGCTGGTAGACACAGCATTTACATGCAGGCTGTTCCATTTCACAGCTGGTCAAAAGAAAGCTTGACTTCAGAAAACAATGGGTTACGAAAATGTTCCTTTAACGCGTTTACCAGCATCTCGGACAAGGACTCGCATTTTACAACGAAAAGGATATCTCAGATTCAAGCTATACTGTTACATATGCTTTGTTAGTTCAGCCTGACATCAATATGACTTCCCTTTGGGAGTATCAGTGTACCTCAGCAAAAAAAGCAGGATAGGACTTAACCAGACCCCACTTTGAAGCCCTTACTCCAGTGTGCAGAAGGTGAATTGAGGACAACTCATAAAAACAAGCATCCCTCCCTAAGGTTTGGGTGAAAGGTGCTTTGAGAACAACTGATCAAGGCTGTGCTTGTAACAGGATAACCTCTGAAGCTGTTAAAAAATACATTGTAATTGTTCATGAAAAGTTAGCATAAAATCCTGCTGTATTGTTTGTGGGAACTCACAATTCTCTTTAGTGACTATTGTTTCAAATCTAGTGTCAGGAGTACTGTGAATAAACTCAGAGATAAGTCTGAATCAGTAGGCTACAGTTTAGTTTTATGGCCATGATGCAAACTGGGTATGTAGGTTTTGATAAGGATAACTCAGTTACTCTGTGGGCAAGCTCAGCATGCCAGGCACACAGGAATACACCGGCAATGTACACATCTTAGCAAACAGTGCTAGGATTGAATTACCTACTGGCAGATTTTCTTTGAAAAGGGTAAATCAGCATTACCTTCTTATTTAGCTTCTTCCACCATCAAATTTTTATTTTTAATTGCAATCTATTTTTATTGTGATTTATTTTTAATCAATAATGATCAGAGGAGGATGATATATTTCAAACTAAAGTGGTAAGTAGGGGATACAAACATACTGCTAGATGTATAGCAAAAGAATTATTATTCCCGAAGTTTGTCCCATCATTCATGCAACTGTGGAAAACACTCTTTTCCATACTTGTATTGTCATAGCACTGACAGCACCGTAAGTGTAATTCACATGTGGGCAACTCTGAAGGATCATCATCTAAGGTGTTGTTAGAAAGATTTTATGAAAGATTTTCTTCCTCTTTAACTACAGAACTTTGAGCCAAACAGTTGTGTTTTAGGCAGCAGATAAATGTATTATATGAAATCTATGGTGGATGAGAGGGAAAGTGGAGCAGAATTTCTGGTTTTTTTCAATACAAAATTCTGTATACCATACACAAGGCATAAGCAAACATCATGAAAACCCTACCAATTTCAGTTCTTATCACTGTGATACCGAAACACAAGTGACTGCTCCTTCTCTTGAACAGAAACACAGAGTGAAGAAGATACTGGGGGGAACAGATGTGTAAGGATGCCATCCTTTGGCAGGGGGGTACAAAAAAAGAAGAAAGAGAAAGGAAAAAAAAAGTAAAGTAAAAAGTAAAGTGAAGCCCTTAAACATGGTTCCTTTCAACTCTACTCTTAGGAAAACTATTTTTCAGTCAATAGCTTTAGGAGAAAATGATGCTATCTGAGACCTAAGCTACACATATGCAACTAATACAGATTTACAGTCTATCCTCTCCCTGTCTCTGCACCACAACAAGAATAGCATTTGTCACCTGCACTCCTTATTTGAATTCCTATGGGGTAAGAGTTGTCCCTGCTTCCCTAGTTACTCACCTGAATAGTAACCATTGCTATTTTGAGTAGCTGAATCCCAAGTTTCCAAGGTTTCCTGCCCCGGGCCCAGAATTTCTCACATGGGTTCATGAAGAAGAATTTTAACTTCCTTCTAAGCTGGTCTTCCAAAAGCCCCTCCTCTGATACTGACAGGTGTCGTTTGTAGCTGCAAAGATTTTCATCATCGTGAGCACTACAGCTGCTCACAGTCACTTCAGGATTTTCCATTTCTGAAAAGAAAAAAAGTCCAGATCAGTTGGAAAACATGCAAGTATGAAGACAGTAGCATCAGATCAGCCTTCGCTGACAACCTGGACTCCAAAGAAAGATGCCTACCTTCTGTGAAAGGCACTTGCATATTGCACCGAGTTTAAGACCTTCCTCATAATATTGCACATGTCCTGCAGAACCCAAAGAAGAGTTTGGGCAAGCTCTTAAATTTGCAGTTAGGCTGTCAGGACATTTGTTTAACAGTGGAAATTCTGTCCCTTTGGAATTATGGAGTCACTTGCTGAAAACTTCTTCCTATCTCACTTGCCAACAACATCATATACGCAAGGCACCCTGACTCATTTCCTTCTGCATCCAGAAGGGTACCAAAAGCCTCTTATGAGCATCCACTCTTCTGGAAAACTTACCTACTTCTGTAGCTAGTATATTCCCCTACTGTCAGCCTGCTGTCCAGTCCTTGAAAGAAACTGAATTTTCAAGACAGATGGCATTTTCCTTAGACATTAGTGTTAGCATCATTTGCTCTTGGAAATGGAGACGCAGCATGCCCAATAGCAATTCAGATAAATTACCTGAGCACATTAACTTGTCATTTAACAAGATTGTATCTATTTCTTCAGCGATAAAAGACTGCAAACCAATGGTGGTCACGAACCAGACAAAAAGATCAAAAGCTAATTGTATTCAAGCACTGTGATTAGCCAAAGGAGCTCACATTTTAAATGAGTATGAGGTGAAGGATTAGAAGAGAACCTTATAAACACAGTTTCAGACATTACTCTCCATAGTATTCAACATGTTTAAACGTCAATCTGTTACTAATGTCACTGACTCCCAAACATTTTATATATGCTTTATAAAGTACTTAAGAGGTAGCCAGGAATGTTTATTTCTGAGAAAAGATTGTTGACATTAAGAACGGAGGATAAATATAAAGATGTGCCACATTAGACAAATTATTTTTAATTTGCATAAGAAAAGTTTCTTATGTAATGCGAACAAAAAAATATCACCCAGATGAGATTTTAAAAATGCACAGGTCCCATGCCCTCTCCTTCGGCAGCTGTCGCACCCCCCAGAACACCCAGTCTGTTTTCAGCTCCGATTCAAGACCTTCAGTCTCCCCAAGTGTCACAGAGGGCAGGAAAGTTTTGAATCAGCAGTTTAACAGTAAGAATAGGTCCATAAATAGGCTTAAAAAAAATTCAGCTCCTGTTTTACCAGGTGTCCGCTGTCCCGCGGGATACAGCATGCCAGCTTCCACTCCCCTTCCTCACCAGTTCTTATCGTTTCCTTACCATTATCAGCCATGGCTCAGCCGAACCCTACTCTGACACTGCGGTATTCCTCTCCCTGTATGCAGCTGATTAAAAAAATAATAAATAAAAGCTTCTTGCCCTCACGGTATCGGCTTGAGAAGGGGTTCCCGACAAACAAAACACGCGCTGAGTATTTCCCCATCAACCTGCGCAGAGACCGCGAGTGCCCCGCGGCCGGGGGTTCCCGGCGGGCGGTTCCCT
>VZRW01013536.1:393962-411036 GCA_013398125.1 Aegotheles bennettii | reverse complement strand
CGGGCGCCCTCGGCTGGAGCGGTGCTGGTGAGGAGACCGGGGCGGCTGCGGGACCGGACCCACGCATCCCCCCCGGCCCCCTCCGCACGGGCTTGGTGCCACCAGCCCGGCTCCCGCCTGCCACGGGTTATTGTTCGTGCTTCTCTTTTCAAGCCAGAGAGAAGAAAACACTCCTGAAGCCTCAGCTGGTGTAAATGTTCGCAGTGTAAAGTTTCCGGGGCAGGAGTCCCAAGAGGGCAGCCCGTGCGCTCCCCGGCGGGACCGGGTCACGGCAGCTCGGGTGCCGTCAGCCATGGGAGTACCGACCGAACCGCTCACAGGTGGAACGACCCAGGGCAGCTGTGCTGGTCCTGCCAGAAGCTCTGTCTGGGCCAGCAAGGGCCTGGGCAAGACCGTAACAAAGACACTTTGCTCTTTGCACCCCTTTTTCTTGGATTTATGGCTTTATTTCTACAGCCAGGGGTATTATATATTTTTTTTTAGTAGCCCTCAGTTTTTCATCTGTCAATTCCCCTTTTACTTTTTGAAACTTTCTCTTTTACTTTTTGAAACTGTGCACTTTTGGCAGCTACCCTATCCCCAGGCAGCACACTCCCTCGTTCAGCTGCCTATTGTGCAATGGAATACTTCTGTACTCCTCTTGTTTGTTTCCAGTTTGCCCCTTGGTAAGCTCATGTGATGCCAGCTAGCTCTTGCATTATGAAAGACCGTGAATAATCATCCCCTGGTCACATTCTCCATGCCTCTCATGATTTTAGTGACTTCTATCACAGCCTCTTCAGTGCAGGCTAAAAAGAATCCTAGTTTATTCCTAGTACAAAATATATTCCATATCTCCAGTCATCCATGTTATACCTTTTCCAATTCTATTTCAATTTCTATTTCTCTTTGAGTGGAAGAAAGGAGAGAAACAGGACACAGCATTATCCAATGTTTTATTTAACTTTCCCATTTTGTTCTCTATGCCTTTCTTATTACTTCTTAACCTAATTTTGCACGTATTGTACTTACCATCCCAGAGCCTGTAACTACCTCTGCTGGTTTCTATCAAACAGCAAAATCTACACCTGGTTCAAGCAGACCTGATTCAATGAACAGGTGTATGTGTGAAATTAGGTGTATTCTAATAGGACTATTCATATGCTGAAATGATTTGGCAGTTGCCAAAACTTCAGCTTTACTCCCTACAACTTATACAATGAAGTTGTGTCCAAATATGCACAAGCATTATTGATAATACAAACTTCAGGTGTTTGTATTATTTGCTCTTTGTGCAGAGCAAGGTAGAATAAATTTAATTAAAGGAGGCATCGTGTGTGAATTCCTGGAGAGACTGCGTCATTCTCAAGATGGTATTTTCAACAAGTTCCTAAATGTTTAGAGGCAGAAATGTGATTTTTAGCTTGATAGTGGCACAACAACCAAAAAGCAAGTAGCACATGTTTTTGATCATTTTGTTGTGGTGCTTTTGTTAAATGGAAGTGCGCTCAATTTTTCTGTTATTCCAAATTGTAGTAAATTATATTGTTAAATTAGTAATGCACACAGGCTTGACCTTAAATCATTCAGTTACAAACTAATGAATCCTTCTGTGTCCTCACATCAGACAGCATCTTTTGTACTACTGATAGCTAATTAACTCTCCCCTTTTGCAGTACCTAGCAACCTCACAGATTTGTTTTATACCTGTAAATGTTTCAGTACATTAAATGATGAGGAGAACACTCTGATCTTATTTTTCCTCTTGAGCCTAACATTCAAAATATTACAGCTATCTATAAATAAGCTAGGTTACAAAATGTCAAACAAAGTTGCCAAATATTTACTTGGGCTTTACCAGTTAATTAATGTAACACTGTGTTCCACTGAAAAATTGGACTGAACATATTTAATGAAATTTTAATACTACCTACTTTTTAAAAATAAAATATATGGCAATGTTTATGACAATTGATTTTCAAGAGCTATTTTTGTAGTTTTGCACTCTTAAATTTTTCAAATTACATTAATTTAAAATTAATGTTGTTTCCAACCTTCTCAATCTTAGAATCTTGAATTTATATAAGCATGAATAGAAAGGTATTTGCATGTTTCTGGACAAATAGGCATATTAGAGTCCTTTCTAAATAAGCAAATAGGAATATCACTAATAGAATAGGAACTAACCACAGATTAATGAAATTATCTTTTTTATCATATTTTCAGATAGTCCTCTAACACAGACACCATTTTTTTCATGGTTTTCTTGATAGAATTTGGTATTTTGTGTAAAAACTTGGGAAGTGAAAAAAAAAACAAACCCAACCCTGAAGTAAGAGGTAACTTCTGAAAACAGTAGCTTTTCTCTTAGACATTAAGAACCATTAGGATTTTTGTTCCTTTATTTCTTTTTTGGAAGAGAAGGGGTGCAAAAGATTGCTCTTCAGTACTTAAGGTTCAGTGCTTCTTAGAGTTCTTGGTGTGTATTTATTTCCTGCAGAGAGCACCTGGGGGTCAGTAGCATAATCCTGTGTAAAAAAACAACTTTGTATACATATTTTGTAAATGGCTATGGGCTTGATTACACTTCCAGAGAAGTTTTTAGAAGCCTACCTTTGCTTTCTTTGGAGGCCTTCCATGTTTCCTAACCACTGACAATCATATGCCCGCAGGATGACAAACGGGCAGAGGCGATACGGTATTGGGGATATTGTAAAAACAGATAGTTACTTTGTATGTTTCTATCTGCTTTCCAGTTGGTGAGGTTCTGTGCATCACAGAGGGAACTATGAACAGCCCTATTGATTGCTGTATTCATTTGCAGCCCTTAAACAAGGATCCTTTTTGTATTAACATATGCAAATACATATACACCCAGTCACCCACACTGCCCTTGTCTGGATGGTGCTGTGTGTACCTCTACGCCTGATCCTTTCAGTAAAGGAGGAGGAACTGCATTACTGGGAGACAATTTTCAGAAGTTTTAAACTCTTTATAGGTGTAATATACTTGAAGTCAGTCGAAGGAAAAGGGATGTTTTTACTTGCAAGTTGTTGTACTAAACATAGGCATGTGACTTATCTCAGCCTTCTCAGTGTTTCCTCTGTTCATGTGACTTAGGGTTTAGGTTACTCAGAAGAACAAACTCAAAATTTCCAAATTGGCTTTGTTTCAGTGTATAACTAGGAAATGATGAAGTAAGACAAGCAACTGTAATATATGTGAGATGGTTCATGTTGTCTTTCAACTAATTTCTAAAACAGCTGGCCTGGAGGCCTGGTCTCTTATTTAGAGACACCAAGGTTGGTTTCAAATTAGAGTAGTCACAGAATCCATTTATAAAACGAGTCACAATTTTTAATGTAAAATATACAAGGAGAGGGATAAAAAACAGCTTTATTTTTTGTTGGTTTTTTTTAAATAAGGGAAAAAATCCCAGCCTCTTTTTACTATCTGAATTGATATGCATTCTAAGTTAGAGAGCCCTAAGTGTTTCAGAACTATAAACTAAGCATATTGTTCAGTGTAGAGGCTCCTTCGAAAGATTATAACTGGGAAAATATATTGAATGTTATAGATAAATATATTGTCAATGTTTCTAGTCCTGTATTTGACAAAAAGACCCTGAGAATGAGGGCAGAAAAAAAATCCTGTCTCCTTACATTCATTATACAGGACTTGTGGGGTTTTTTAATCTTCCAAAAACATCCCTTGCAAGGCAAAAGTTTTAGAATTCTGAAACATTAATCTGTTTATATTGGTATTATCACTGATTTTTGGGAAAAGCAGAAGATTAAATTGCTACAGTTCTTCAGGTGGATTAATGAATGGGGGCTGTGCTGGTCATAATTATCAACCAACAGAGAAATGCACTAACATCCCATGGGTGCAGCTTGGCACCTGTGATCTACAAGATCCAGTATGATAGAGAAAAAAGGATGAGGATTTATAGAATATGTTTTTCTCTTTTGATTGCAGTGAAAAAGAAAAATGCAAAACTGTGATGTGTCAGACTCTGCTCCCATTAAAGTCAACAGCAAAATTTACCTTGAATCTATGAGAAGTGAACATAGATCCCAAACCCAGGCTATACCACCAGGCTATAATCCATGACCTATATCTTGCCCTCAGTGGCCATTTCCAAACTCAAAATCAGATAGGAAGCTAAAATGATATTGCTTGCTTCTGGAGTATTTGAGAACTGTGTTACAAAACCGAAAAACACTGTTTCTCAGTCTGGGACTGAAAGACAGGGTGACCACTGAAATTGCAAATGCACAACGTGTGTTTGTTTCAACGCTCACACTATTTCAGGCCTTTCATCGGGAAAGTCTCAAGACAGAACATTTATTTTATAAACCCACCTTTTCACCTTAAGCATCTTGCCGGTAAATGGGCTGTTCACACGTGCAGGCAGACAGGTCGTAGCTCCCGTAACAGTTCATCAGAAATAGATATGCCATGACCACAGCTCTTGGAGGTGCCATCTCTTTCTGTCCTGTGAGTGCATCTGCTTTCCTTTTGTTGGCGTTAACATTATAATATCATCCAAATAATATAGGTGCTTTGTAGACATTTTAAAAATGGTTTCTCTCCCAGTCAGTTTACAGTCTTAAAAAAAGTGGGAACATGGAAGAGGGAGGCTACAAACAAACTGAGAGTCTCACTGTCCTTATCCCAGTTGAACGTGTCTGGCTGTTCAATAACAATAATTTGCAATACTTCCAACAGGATTTGGACCATCCTGCTTTAGTTGTTTTATGGCTGTTATGTGTGTACGTTCCACAGGATGGTGCTGTCTGGTCTGTACAGTGAGCAGGCTGCACTGCATTTCCTTCTTTGCAATGAAACTGAGCCATTTCTAGGCTGCTGTTCTCATCCTTATTCTAGATACTGGGAAGAAGAAGAGTAAGTGAAACGAGCAGCCTTCTATTATGGTATTGTCTCCAGCTATGTGGTTGCTCCATGTAATTATGCATGCAATATCTTTCCAAGTTTGTCCTTCACAGAACTACACTGAAAAATGAACTGGAAATATAAAAACATAGAAATGCTTTGTGCAAGCTGAGTAATGATTTACACTTAAGGACATTGGGACAAATATTTATAACAGGAGAATTTTCACCTGCACTCTGCCTACTGTGGCTCAGGTCCTTAGCTTCCTGTAAGGGAAACCCCTATCTTAATTTAACCTTTCACTGTTTGGGATAATTGGTTTCCATACTTAAACACTATGGATAGAAGCAGTATTTCAATCTATTGCATATCACATCAAAATACAGTTTATGCTCTAAAATTATGGAGTATACCTTTGGCTGCACATGAAAATATTACTGTAATGATAAACTACATAAAGTCATGGACCAAGTTTTCACTCACACACTGTGCTCTCCACTCTTTGTTTAAAGTTCATTGATGATATGTATCTTTCTCTAGAGAAACGTAAAAAAATGTCTTCAAAAGGTCCAAAAACCTCAGCAAAGAAACAGAAAGGCAAAACCAAAGCCAAGACATCCTCAAAAGGAAAACGAACACAGCTTGGTAAGTAAGGTGCAGCAGCAGTGAAACAAACAGTAATCTGGTCTCACATGACAGCTACCTGATTTATTTTGGGCCCATGTATTTAAGTAAACATGAGATAAATTAGAATACGCTATTTTATATAAATGAGAGATCTACAATTACTGATTATGGTTTTGTAATCAATATATGGAACACAACAGAGCTACATTGCAGTATTTACGCTTTGTCTTGTCAGTTTAGATTTAATATTTATGGTATCACAATAATAGTATGGAATGGGAAACTGCGAGGCTTAATATATATTAAATGGAAAAATTCACAAAAGCTAACAGCCCAAGGAGAGAGCATCAGGCAGAGAGAGGTGTCTCCAGAAGCAGGAGTTCAGGTGCTCAGGATCACACTGTGAAGGTATAACAACAGAGCTGGAAAATATACCAAAGTCTCACAATTTACTTTTGTGATGCATTTTTCCTGAGATGTGCTGAGATACCATCTCATGTGTGTCATTTAAAAAGTGTATAGTTAATGAGGTGTAAGGCTAATGAGCCTTTGCTGTACACAAATATTTCCAGTGATTCATGCACATTCTCAGAAAAGGTGGGAATGTACTTTTGCCTGGGTTCTATTTGTTTAGTTTCATGGGGTTTTTCTGCCACAACAGCCACCTTCCTGAGGTTGCTTTTGCCTTTTAATCACCTTTTCCCTCCCAGCTGATTAATAGCTGTTGTGCTGCAGAGAATATTCTGTACATCAATGCTAATCTCTTCCTGTCCTACCTCGCTGCGAGGTTTGCAGACCCTCTCGCAGGAGCTGGAGGAAGCCCAGCTCCTGCAGCACCCTGCCACCCAGGGCCAGCCTGCCCACTTCCCTGCTGGCAGAGGGGACTAACATCTGCTCTTACATGTGCACCTGCCAGCTCTGCTCCTGTCTGATGGTAGGAATGTTAGGAGCCTTGCCCATTTATCTCCTCTGCACATGACATGGTTCACACGGTAACTGCCCCAGGCAGGTGCTATCAGACAGCAGTCAGTGCATTTTCAACCATGGAAACTGCAGTGTGCACCACAAGATGACAGATGTCTTACGGCTTCTCTCTTACGTAGACCACCTGCTCAAAATAAAAATGAGTTTTAAATATACATAGTTTCAAAATATGCTAACATCTCCTTAAGATACAGACCTATTTAAAAAGGCTTCACTTGTTTCTTGTGTTAAATTTGACCTGAGTAGAAATTATTCGTTGTTTCCTCTTCACAGTTTAGTTTTAAATGTATAGAGAAATGTTAAATCTTTCCCTAAAAAGGAAAGGACTGTATATTTATAGTTACTTTGTTAGAAAGAAAAATTACTGATAGCATCATGTCATTACATTTCAGACAAAAAAGATGAAGTTGATCTTTCTATGGCTAGTATAGGTAAGTGCTATGATGACTGGGCTTTAAAGTATTTCAGTTTTGGAATACTTTTAACATTTTGATGCTTCCATGTTAGTAGTGTCAGGGAATCAAAAGGAAAGATATTTTACAAATGGGAAAAATTAGAAACTATGAAGAAATGCAGCTATTACAGTAGTGATTACAGTACCACTCTCTGAGTAACAGGGAGTGCAGCAAGGAATGCTGGAAACAGCTATGGTTTTGTAGAAGATGGTTTATCTTAGGTTGAGAGAAGTTGGGATCAGGGGAAATAAGGAGCATTACAACAAAACTACAGTGTGCAAAATGTTTGCATCTAGTAATAGCTAAGCAATTGAAAGAAAAATCTTCTTATCCTTTTTTAAACCTTTGATCTTTGTCAAATCACTGAATCTGGTGAGAAGATTATTTTAGCAGATCACTTGTTTTTTTTAATCATAGATATCAATAGACACTGATGTCTTTTGCTTTGTAGAAAAAAAAATCTGCCATTTAAGCATCATAAGGTATCAAGCACTTGACTTGTGAGCAAGAAAAATGCAGTTTTATGCGGTTTTAAGTGTGGCCATAGTTATGAGCTAAAACATGTAATGATTTCAATTGAAATATATTCTTTTATCTTAAACACCAAATAATTTTTAAATGTTTTTTCACATCTCTGGTTAGATTTTTCTTCTGACCTGATTTGGGCAGTTTATGTTTGGATATAACTTAAATAGATAGGAGTGTAAAATTTATCTACACTTTCCAGGAACAGCCCAAAAGGTTATCTTCTTAATTAGCTTGTAACAGTACAGCTATTAGTGCTCAAAGCTAAAACATAATGTGGCAAATATACAAACTAGGTAATTTTTAAAGAAATCATAAATCACTTGTCTTCCTGCATAAGGACATGGGTGAAAGTGAAAATTGCAGTCTGATTAACTTCACTGAAATGGGTAAGCTGCGATTAATGAAAATGGACAGTAAGTGACCGCTCAGATGATGAAAGTGTTCCTTTTAAAGTTGTATTTACGGTGTTCGTGGAGATACTTAGTTTTGACAGTAAAAGAGAATTTTACCTCCATCTAGTGGCAAATAAGGTTGGAAGCCGTAATACCTAAACTTGCTAGAAACCTGTTGCTAAAAGCAGGAAAAAATGCTACTTATGTACAGATACTGTCCGTGAAGATTTAAACTGTATGCATGGTATCTCCTTAATGCAAGTGTTCTTCTCTTAGAGCTTTTTGGTCCTTTGTGAAGTTCTCATAACCCTAGGAGCTGTAGATTTTTACAAATTATATGGGTACAATTTACTATTAGAACACAATGTGAAGCCTCTTGCTAGATGCTACACACGTTTTACTGGAAAGCAGCATTCAATAAAAATGTTCACAATAGTAAGAATTTCAGTATCAGCTCTTCATGTTATAATTTTGAATATATAATATAGGTTCTATATTATAGAATCTGTTATCATATAGAATTCTGTAATATATAATTTTATTCCCTTAGACTAAAAGATGTACATATTTTAAATCTGATCATTACTTTGTCTTCAACTTGGACTTACAGCAATAGAGCAGGGAAGAAAACAGACTGTCCTACTCTACTCCCTCTCGTAGTGATGTCTATTGTATTTCTGCTTCACTTTAAGGCATGCTTGTATTGATTCATTTGACATTGAAACCTACATCTCTGAAAATCATTAGCATTTGTAGAATCATGCATACAGCCTTGTCAGCATTTAAAAAAATAACATAATTTTCTTGAATAAACAGCAGTTACTCCTGTTCAGGATTTTTGATGTATATAAAAAAAATAATTCTGTTTGTTCAGTTTTACTTAAATTTCTTTGAGTCATGGGAATAATCTTCTGAAAAATATTCCCATAAGGATCAGCAAATTATGTTTACACATTTTCTTTAGGTTCTAGCTCTCCTAATTGCACTAGCCACATAACCAGCTCTGAGGACTGCAATATGTACAAATTTTTTGTTTCTTTGCTCTCCTGGCTGTTCTGTCCTGCAAACTGGCTGTGCATGGCAGAGAATGGAAGTTGCATTGTTTTGGTGCACAGCTCTAGGTTTATATTCTCATTCTATCCTATGAAATTTAATTTGCAAAAGGAGGTCTAATTTTTTTCTCCAAAATGGAAATATATCTGTACTGTTGCAAATTGTAGGGTTTGAGTCTACTTCCTAATGACATCCTAACGAGGCCTCACACCCTCGGCTAGGGTGACCTGGGAGTCCTGCAGATCAACTTTTGCAGTTCCTTAAAAGGATTAAATGTTTCAAATCACCCTGGAATAAACACTGTTTCTGAGTCTGGTCCCATAGCCAAATTGATAAGCAAAAGAAGAATCTAGGTCTTGCCTCATTAGCTACAGAGAGTAGATGTCAAAAAGGCAAGCACAGGGACTCTGGAAGATAAATGAGTCCTGGCTTGGTCTTGAGTTTGGACCAGATGACTTTCAGCTGTCTGTCCCGATCAACATCCCTATGATTTTGTGTTTTCTGAAGCATCCACACAGAAATCCCAGAAATCTCTCAGATATCAAAAAAAGGAAAGTATTGCAATATTGACTACAACTTGTGAAGAAAGTGAAATAATGGACTGTGCATGCTAGAAACAGATTGCGTATGCTACAAAATAACTAGTGAATGCCAAATAAATCATACTTGGTTTAGTGCAGGGTATGACAGAAGCATCATACCTGTCATTAATTTTAGTGATGACTACAGCAGAGCGGGTGCACTGGAGGAACAGCACAGAAAGATTTTAAAGGATAAGTGTCATATTCATCAAACATGATGTATTATGTGATAGGCTTATGCAGAGATTTAGCTTCCCGGATGATAGAGATTAAGAAGGATTTATTGTTTTGTCAGTCCTTGTTGGCTTAGGTTAGAGATGGCTTCTCAAAACATGCTGAGCCAGCTGGCCAATATCATCAATTTAGATATATCAACTTCAATTTAAGGCACACACAAGGAGAAAAATACCACAGCTTCTGGGAATGAAGATAAAATATTAAACAACTGAAACTAAGAAAAGAGAATGAAAGAAAGAAGATAGAAAGTATCAGCTATTGTCACAAAAGCCAGCCCATTTCAGTACATAAAAATCCCATGTATAGATATCCCTAAATCTTTTCCACTTTCCAGTTTATCAAATAGATGAACATTCAAAGTGCATGCCTACTAGCCTGCTTGGACAAAAATATAGTGGCCTTCCCGAGGAATGCTCTTAGTATGGTAGCTGAAACCTACAGCGTGAGTCTGATAGCACGGCACTGTTGCAAAGGAAGAAGAGTCTCTTAGGCAGCAGGTTCAACTAGCTGGGCCCATGGTGATCTTAATCACTCATATCTGTCATGTAAGCCAGGAGGCAGAACATGTAATTTGGGAAGGACCAGTGTCACATACAGCTGACATACCCTTAACAAGTAGCACTGTGTATTATCTCCAGTTTGAGTGTTTGCAAAGCACAATCACTGGGTCACCTCACTGCACCCAGCCTCACTAAAAACAATGAAAGTAACAGTCCCAGAGCTAGGGTATGAAATAGCTGTCCTGTTCTGAATTAATAGGAATGAACATAACAGAAGTCACGTGCATAGAAAACAACAGCTATATATTCTCCAGCAAAGTCTTGTATCTGGCTTGAATGCTAGTGACCTTGCTCTGGTCTCACCTATTAGCTGAGAAATAGACTCAACTGCACTCTGAACTGGGTGAGAAAAAGACGAAAGTCCAAAATCAGAAAAGCACCCTTATTTGGGATAGTATTGAAGCCTTCTTTTGATTAAACATTGGCTTAACACAGCATTGCTCTCAGGGAAGGAACTAGAGTATATTTATTCAAGGGCTCTCTTAAATCAGAGCTATGCAGTTGTGTCCTTAATGTATTAAAAACAGTCCATTAATGACTCTTCACTAAAGCTCTTAATCAAGAGGGGAAAAAAAAGCTCATAATAAGAAAAACATTCATTAAGTAGGAAATGTTAGGTAGAGTCTTTTCCAAGATTAACAAAATATAATATAATTTGTATTCCATGCCTTCCAAAATACCAAAAACTAAGTTGAGAGATTCCAAGGCATTCTGTTAGGTAACAGTAAAGACACAAAGTTATTAAGGTATATGCTTATGTTTAAACAACACTATGAATTTGTTTATCATACAATTTTGTTTCCTTTCACAGGCCACCCAGAAATCTTTCCTTTAGTTTTCACTACAAAGACCCAAGAAATTTTTAATTGCCGAGTTGAAGAAGATGTCACAGAAGAAAATTGTTTCAAACTTATTAAAAAAGAGGACATCATTCAGGACCTGAAAACAAGAGCTGCAATTTCTGATTTCCACCCTGTCAAAAAAGTTGTCCTAGTATGTAGCTTATTTCATTCTCACTTTAAGACTTCATGCTCTCAGAGTATTTATTGCCTTAATGATAAGGTCTGTCCTTGTTTTGACTGTGTATATACACCAATACTGTAATATGCAGAGACATGGACCACTGTCAGCTCAAAGTTTCCCATGGCTCACCATGCACATTTTTTGTACTAACTTTAGATTGAAAATATGCTAAAAGTAACAGAAATATTATTAGCTCTGATTCTCTGAACTGGCAGAGCTTCACATATTTTAACTTGCCCTAATTCATGGCCTACTTATTGAGAATTATTAAAACAGTTTCTTTTCTTTTCAATTCTCTGTATGAAAAGATCAGTTCTATGGCAGACTTGTTTTTATTACAAAATAACATCCATCTGTTCTTTTCAATTAGCATGTGAAATTCTCTGTAAAGACCACAAAATTAACCAAAGATACTGAATTTACACTAGTGGTAGCTTTGCCAGTCACAGGCTTATGTCTGTTTTGGATGTTATTTGCTTTCAGTTTTTCAATATTTATTTTAATTAAAATAGGAATACCCGGGGGAAGAACTTTTGGTAGTTTTTGATGCAAAGTTCCAGTATGGACAGAACTTTTACCTTGTTGCTTCTGAAGAAGCCAAAGAAAACCTTCTGAAGGTAAGGAAATCCAACTTTATCACCAGCATTCTTCTATCAATGAGTATTTCAGAATCCTGTCTCAAACACATACTTCAGAAATAGCATTGTATTCATAAGCATCTGATGTGCTTGGCATGCCAGAATGTTTATCTGAAGGTTAATCTGATAATGGGAAAATGTGTGTCTCTGGAAAAGTATCTTTTATTCGGAAATATTGAATTGTATTTTACTTAAGAAGGCCAGTATAACCCCTATTATATTATTATACTTATTTTTCACAATATATATGTATATATTCTTCATATAATATTTCAAAATGTTCTTGAATTCTAAATAACTCTAGATACATGGAAGATTTCCCCTTGTGCATTGCATCATGAGAGAAGGTTTATGGGCAGATTATATAATTTTTCAACATGAGTATGTCACCCAGCATCAGAAGTAACAATTAACAGAAAAGCAAATTGTAAATCCAGGTAGGAGGGCCTAGTGTAGAAAATCACTATAAATTCTTCTTATATAACAGTGGTTTGCTTTCAAGACAGCAGCCTCTCTTTAGTAGTTAAATATTAAATATGTAATATTTATTGGAAAATTCTAATGCACAAATGAATGAATGGGACCTAACCCAGTCCTACCCAGGGGCACTGTACAGCCAGACTTGCTGCATTGAGACAAATGTAAAGAATGTGTGACTAAAGACTGAAAACTGGGTTTCTAGTTCATACTTACATTTCAATAAAAATTTTTTAAAAAAATATTATTTTGCACTGTTTGATGTCACAGCCTCCAGAAACTGCAGAAGAAAAGGAAGAAAAAGAAGGAAATGAAGAAACAGAGGAAACTCTGGAAGTCCATCCTTATAAGCCACCTGTCCCCAGACCTTGGGTTTCTCTTGGCAGCGAAAAGGAAGTTGAAGAAGAATCTGTTAAAGATGCTGTTATAAAGGTCAGAATCAACAGATGTTAATAAAATAAAAATAAATTTGGTTTTGTTAGGTTCCTTAAAAAAACAACTCAGAAAATTGAAAGTTGCAATTTAGTTTTTCTTGGGGTCTTCCAAGAACACAAACAAAAAAAAGAGAGAGAACTAGCTCAACTTTTAACAAAATCTGAAGTGCTGCAGAAACTTTTTTTTCTAATTACTCTGTTCTCTTTAAATCCTGCAAATAAGGCATGAGAGACTGTCTTGGACATACCTACTTCTTAAGCTGTAAATTCAGAAGTCCTGATCATCTGTTCACTAGCATCTCTAGCACTTTTTGCTCAGTTTACTATCTGGCCAGATTACAAGTTGAGTCATTGTAATTATATTCTAAGGACCTAGTTCTGTTTCCACAGAAGAACCTATTTGATTAACTGCACCTACAGATTATACTGAGAAAATTATACATCTAAAAAGTAAATCCACTCACAGTTGTCACCAAACCTGTGACGTGTGGGGCATCTCTAAGCATTTAACTGTCCATTAGTGATCTTTAGTCAATACCTAAATCTCTGTTCAGGGAAGACTGGCTGAATTTTGATAGTTCTCAGCAACTGGGCATCTTGCTTATACTTAAAAAGACGTCTGATTGTTCTAAAGCTAACTCACAGTCACTAAATTTAACCCACGTTCACAGTTTTTAAGTATTCTGTATTCTACCTTGCTGGCAAGCTCCACTCAGAAGTATTCTCAGCCTACATTCCTTTCCAGTTCTGTGGGAGGTGCTGGGGAAAAGTACCTGGCTAGGACTCCAAGCAATACCTCTCTACTGCCTGAAATCAAGTGCCTGCCTCTCTTTGTGGGTAGAAGCCAAGCCAGGTATCTTCTTCCTTCCTAGTTCTCACTCTTAGGAAACTCCTCGCTCAAATTTTTGTCGATCATTTTTGGGGTACTTTTCTCTCCCCAGGCACTGCAAGGGAAGCTGAAATACCTCACCCAAAGTTGAGAATTGCACTAAGAGGAAAGGGATGAAAAGTCAGGTCTTGGAAATTCAAGGTGTAGTTTTGATATTGCATGAATTGGAAAATGTAATTCTCTTATGCTATTAGCAGTAATCCAAAATGTTACCTAAAGGCAACTTCTTGTTTTGGAAATACAAACCTGTCTTCTATTACTTACATAGGTTATTTACATGAGAACTTTGGAATTTCAAAATGCAAAGATGTAAGTAAACTCAGCACAGAAACCATTATATGAATGCTGCCATTTTACAGAACAAACTTTCCAAAAACTTTCTCCTCTGCTAACTACAGAAATATCCCTTTTCCAGATTAAGTATATGATTTCTCGAGTACGCAGGAAGTTTGGTGCACCAATTACATTCACTGATAAGAACGCTTCACATGTAAAAGACAGTTATGTTGAATGCACGTCCTACCAAGACAAAACTTTCAGTAATAAAATGCTTGAAAAAGATCTGGGCATACAAGTGGTTCCAAAAGTAAGAGAAGCTGGTACTCAGACAAAATGGTAAGTGTGAGAAAATATTTATCAGCTTATTTATTAAGCTATGCACTGTTTTTGATCTTAACTGAAGTCATGTAAATTAACTCTTCTGGAGTTCCTCAGTTACAAACTGATTAAGAAAACAGAATTGGATACTCTGTTTGCATCTTTCTTTCATGCTTTTCCAAAGCATTTCTAGAAAAACTGAATATACTTAACTTAATTTTGCACACTACATGGGTTTCTGTCTTCAAATTGTTTCTGTACTTACATTCAGATTTATTCCAATTGGTTAGGTTCTATCCAAAAAATGCAGCCACACAGTATTTTCCTAGAGAGTTGTCAAATGAAGAGAAAGAAGAGAGTCTGACATCTGAGAAGCTGAAAGACTTCCTTACATCAGTACATTTGAGGTAAAATTACTGCAGCAATACCATTAAAGGCTACCTGAAATAATACAGAATACAAGCAAGAACTCTTGTCTGAGTGGACCATTGGTCTTGTCAAATACTGATAGGTTTTCTGTTTCCATGTTCTTTTTTATTTGTTTCTGAAAATTAACATTAAGTCTATGCCATATAAATAAGATTGTTTAAATAGATATTAGAACTGTTAAAGTTGATAGTGATATCTTTTCAAACAAGCTGCAAAGCTGATCTTTCAAACACTGCTCACTCAAGCAGAGGCTTATGCAGAAGAGCAAAGGTGCTGTCCTACAGCCCTTAGTCATAGGACAAGTTCCATTTACTAAGACTTTTTAAACAAGAATTGGACAATTATGTTGTACTTGATTCACACAGAATTAAATTCTTGGTACAATTAATTATTTATATTTCAATGAAAGAGGGTTTCTTTACAGTGATGCACCACTGAGAAATTAATACCTTCTTTTTTATTTACTACTGTGGTCATAATTTTGTGTAAAATAAAAGCTGTTTCTTTACAGCAGTTTTTGTGATTCTACTCTGAGTAGTCACATCTGGATTCTTGAAAGTTTTAACTGTTCTTTTCACAAAACAGAATGGAAATTGCACTGCAACAGAATGAAATTATGAATCCTTTTTTTGATGACTGGAAGGCCCTAGCAGAAGATGAAAGCAGTCCTGGTGGCAAGCCAGATGTTTCTCTTAAAGCATACCAAACATTTTCAGATCTGTGTTATCTCAAGGACAGAACTATTAGCTGTGTTTGCTGGCATCCAACCATTTATGGTAATGTGGTTAAAATACTGATCTGAGACTTGAATGACATGTATTATATGACAGCTATAAAATATGCATCTTTCAGAAAATTATCAGCCTTTAAATTTTAAAAAAAAATTGAAACTGGTTTAGAATGTCTGAAATGCTGATTTGAGATGAAGTGGAAAATGAGACTGACAAATTCTTTGTAGAGTTCCGACAGGCCATGCAAAGTCCCTCACACTAACATATAAGCAGAAATCATAGGAAAGAGAAATTTCTCCCTTATGAGGCTCATTTAAATGGGGCTGCAACTGTGCCAGGTCCTTCCAGTGGCTCTGCATACCACTGGTGTTCTCCCCATGGCTGGTTCTTGTAGCATGCCTAATACTTGGTAGGAATCTTAGAGCCAGAATGGGATGTGGCTCTGCTGAGTGCCAGGGGGGATCACGAGGCATTCTAAATGTCTCCTCCTGCTCCCTACCGTGGATTATTGCTCTACACAATTGTGCCTCTAAGCCTGGCTAAATTCTGTGTAAATGTTCTAGCTGCACAGCATAATAGCCAACACTGCAGCCTCTGTAGGAAACTAGTGCAGCTACAAAAGATTTGGTTTCATGATGGGTGGCCAGGACTATATGCCTGTCACATCATTTCAGGTGCAATATTAATGCCATTAAGGAGCAGTAGCAAAAAACTCGAATTTTATCCTGATCCTTGGGTTTATTTCTCATTGTTAAATAACTTAATCTTAAACAACAAAAATAATTTCCTCAAAGTTCATCTGTAAAAAGAAAAATTGAAATGCATGGTTGGGTTTTTTGGTTTTGTTTTCTTTATTTGCACCGTATTCAGAAGGTATAAATATAAGTAACTTAGAGTAATTAACAGCATGTTGAAACTTGAATTGTCTCTTCTGAGAAAATTTGTTTTCTCTCTCAATTAGGGATTATAGCAGTGTCAGCAAGAGAGCAGCTTTCTTCTGAAGAGCAATTTAACCTTTCTGATAAATCATTGCTGCATCAATCAGTAATAGTTTTTTGGAGTTTTTTTGACCCTATCCACCCTCAGGTATTTAATCAGGACTTTTAATTATGCCAAAAGCTTAAATAACAAGAGAACAAGTAACCAGTGTGACTGTATTTCTCAGCTACTTTGTTTTTCTTCTTTCTAGTTAATCTTGGAGTGTCCTGAAGACATTTACTGCTTTCAGTTCAGTCCAAGTGATCCAAATGTCATTGCTGGTGGCTGCATCAATGGACAGGTGTTAATTCTCTGTTTAAGAATAAAATTAGATATTTCTGTATTTTCTTACAGTATAAAAATAAGGGTGAAGAGATGTACTCACCATCCATAACAACACATAGTGTTACAAGAGAGATATCACAATCTCAGAAATCCTCTCATCCTGTACTGAAGTTATGCTTGGTTATTCCACAGCTGAGCCATTACTGGATGATGCTGCTTTGCAGTACTGGTAAATAGGTCAAGATGTAAAGATTCCTTTTTTTTTTTTTTTTTTAGCCAAGGGGAGTCTTTCCAGTTATTT
>VZRW01013536.1:348452-393885 GCA_013398125.1 Aegotheles bennettii | reverse complement strand
GTAAAGATTCCTTTTTTTTTTTTATTATTGAGACAAGTGTAGTCTTTCCAGTGATTGCATCAGACTGAAGACGAAATACTTTAAAGAATTCATAAGTTTAGTGCAGAGAGTGAATTTCTTCTTTTTCCCCAAGCCCCCATGAACTGTATTTTTAAAAATGCATCTTAATATAAAGGATTAAATAATATGTAATATACTACTTTTTTATTGCAGATTGTACTATGGAATATTTCTGAACATCAAGAAAAGCTGCAAAATGCAAAAACTGTTGCTGATGAAATCAAGATGACAGCTGTTAATACGGTGAATGCTTCCATTCTAAATATATGGCAGTACAACTATGTCTGGGGTGAAGAGAGGCAAAGTTAGAATACAAGTTAGTGAGAGAAAATGGGTGAAGGTATCCTGACTTAAAACAGAGGAATAGATAATCTTCATAGTAAGATACTAGAAAGGATGAGAAATCTAATGAGTTCATGAAATAAACCCATTATCACAATATAATGTCTACCTGATTAGTCCAGCTTAACAGCTTTAGTGCATTTTGTGCAGACTTGGGCTTTAATTAGTCTGTTCCTTAAGGGGCACCAACATATACTCAAGTCTTGCCTAATGAAGCCTATCAAATACATACAGCATTTGTTGCTGAATATAATACTGAAAAATATTCTGGAAGTTTATGGACAGAGAAAAGGTAGCTTATAAGATGGGAAGCAGATTTCAGTGGAAGGAGCCTATAAAGGGGATAAGCAGAAGACACCTAAGAGCAGAGGAGGATCTAATAACATAAGTGGATCCGTGTGTGCCTGTGGAGGCATGTTGGCATTCTTTTTAAAGCTTCATAGCCAAAGGCCTGTTTTGATGCTTTCCTTTTTTTTTTTTCCAAAGAGAAGGTATTAGACCCCTAGAAAGTTCTATAAACTGATCTGAAATATGTGAAGAAGCATTAACAGTGTGTAAAGTAACCTTTTTTCTTTGACGGTTATACTATTTGATTTTGGAAATACACTAAGATACCTCTTTTTAAAACATTTCTAGCCATCAGTTACACAAGTCCAGCAGAGTACCACAGGGCCAGCTCTAGTTAAATACTGCACAGCCTCTTCTATACAGGATAGTCACAAAAAGCCAGTAACAGATATACATTGGCTGCCAGGTGATTTTAAGGTGAGTTTAAAAATTAATTTTTCTTCTTTTTATTGTTTTCCTAATTACTACCTCAGAAACTAGAGTAAACTCAAGATAAAATATTAAAGATCCAATTATTTGTAATGGCCTTCATTATTTCTCACATTTTCTAAATATCAAATAATCTGGTGCCACTTGTCCTGTTCATTGTGCTTTACAACTGTGCTGTGTTCTCAACCTGATATGAATCTGCTCACACTGGGAAAATATTCTGTAGGTTTACTGAAAATTAAAATTCAAAATTATAATAAACATTCCATATCTAAAATATGTTAAATTTCTACTATAAGCAATCCAGCTTGCCACCAAGAATTCAAAGAAATAATTTCAATTGCCTAAATATCACAGCATCCAAGAACGGTGTTGCTGTAGTTACTTTAATACTTCTAGGTGCTGCCTGTGTACTCAAAATTTACATTTTCTGTGATGGTTTTAAAGCTCCATAATATGTATGGTCTATGTAGTTAGAGGGTCCAACACTATTACAGGAGAATTGGATGCTCATTTACTATCAAAGTACTGCAAATTGTTGCCCAAATTAATTTTAAATGCAAGTGTAGTCAAATGCAAAATAATGACAGGTCAAGAGGAAGAAAACTGAGATCTTTAAAGGGTTTATGCAAATTGATGTATCAGTAATTTTGAAAACAAATTTTTAGGATTTCATAGATACTGCAGTTCTTAGCAACATTCCCAGAAAAACAAGGAAAAGGGTGCACACATATAGTCAAAAAGAAAGCTGATACGACTATTCATTATTAAATTATGTTGCAGTAGTACCCATGGATACTAATTGGTACCAGATGTAAAATATGAGGAAAGGGACTGGATAGCAGAATGCTATTGTGGTTTTTCTTATTTGGGTGGGGTTTTTTTTCCCCAAGGTTTAGACTCAGAAAACTGTTTTTATGTTCATCTGGCATAACAGATACAGGAAACCTACACTTGATAAATAAAACTGACAAATGAATCACTTTGTCAATATTTAGCAACAAGTATTGGGACATACTTTTTATTCTATAAACATGGAACGTGTGGTGGCCTTTGCACAGCATTGCAGTTTTTATGGCACAGTTCCTAAAATCAGCAGTTTATTATTATGTATCAATGAAAAAGTATTCAACATTATATCCAGAACCTAATCTAGTTTTGCCCAGTTGTGAGACTACCATTTTGACTCCGGCTAAGTAACTCAGGAATAAAAATAAGAGTAGGATTTGGCCTTAAAAAACAACAACAACAACCACCACCACCAAAAAACAACCAAAAGAGCGTAGCCGAAACTTTGCCGCACAGTTGATAAGTACAGCTTTAGCCAAAAATATGTTTTGCATATACTGGAAATAATATTTGATCAAGGCATAGCCTGTAATCACTCGTTCCTCCCTGATCCCTTTCTTTGTTTTTCTGAATAAGTTAAAATCAATTTGGTATAAAACAATGGCTACTTGGTAAATTATAAGTACTATAAAACCTACGGAACCCCATATACACAAACTAAACTATTAATTATTAACATTTGAATGTATCACTACCATTCTGCAGTGTGGTCTAGCTGAGTGATCATTTAAGAGAAATGACCCATAATGTAAACTTGGCAAAGATGTATCACTCCCACTACACTTAACTGTTTCAGATAAATTTCTCAATTATTTGCTCTTTGGTTAAGCTGGATAAAAAAAAAAGTTACAAACATAACAATGTAAGGAGGGCCTGACTTGCAGTGGTACCAGCAAATATTTATCCTGATGACTTCACTTACAATTTTAGGTGTCTAGCAGGCAAAGCTGGTATCAGTTCATTTGAAGTACATTTGTAAAATGCCTTGACTTTATAACTACAGGTTAATAAGCCCTGATTCTCAAGTCTTACCCAAGCAGAAATAGTGATTTAATTTCTAGAAGCACATTTTATGTGTTGAAGTACTTACTTAGAAAAGTGTAATTGTTGTCTCTCATCATCTACTCCCCCTGTAATTATTATTACTATTATTTTTAGGACAATGGAATGGATGCTACTTCTGAAAACAAAGCTAAAATTTGTGTGCGGCTTGTAACCTGCTCTCCCGATCGGTATATACAATACATACTCTACAAGATGTCTTCTAGTTTCCTTTGGAAAGCTTTATGGAGCATACTCCATGATTTAACTAGCACACATCTGGATTCCTATCAGCCTATCCTGAATGAACATGAAGTTCTTGGCCAGTTAAGCCCTTTACAGTAATGGCATTAAGGGTTCATTAACTGAAAAACCTCACACGTATAAGTTTATATTCTGTGTATATCTTAAGCAGTGTGCTGGTCACACATGCATTGGCCTGAAGAGCCATATTACCACACTTACAGTCATTATGTGATTCTTGCAAAAAGCTAATAATGGCTTTGAAGCCAAAGAAATACCATAAATTATATTTAAAGTTGGAGATTCAGCCGGCAAAATTATTCTGTATTAATCTCCTCTTTTGTGGACTAATTAGTCATGATGGTTATGAGTAAATATTATCCTGTGTGAAAGACTGGCAAGAGGTCAGAAGACAAAGATTGGGAATATATGTTTAGCTTTCATGGCTGTGAAAGGTTTAACACTTCAAGACTGCATGGTTGGGCTCAATCATACATTTGGTAGTTACATCAACAGGAAGGTCAGATGCAGCAAAATTTGGTAATGACACAAAGTTACCTTTCCTAATCAAAACCAGAAAAGACTTCAAATAATTAAGTTGGAAGAATCATTACAAATACAATTGTTAATAATTTTGCAGTGTAATGCAAGTAATGCACTTGGAAGAAATAATTTAAAGTACTCACACACCAGGGCTCCAGATTAAATGCATTCACTTGAAATAAGAGCAGGGAAATCTCCGTAGTGTCATCCATGAAGAGCACAAGCCCAGAGTAACTCCTATTGGAAAAGGGAAAGAGATGTCAGCAATGAGGAAAATTATCATTGTCCATAACAAATCTACGAACGAATGTCCAGAGCAGAGCAACAGGAACACTAAAAGGGTTGGAAACTCCAGTGAAATGACAGATTCAAGTGAATGGGACCATTTGCCTTGAATGTCAGCAAATAAATTGGTACACAAAGAATTATTAGTGAGGTTCAGTTTGGATTACTAGATTACCTGCTACAGAGTTGTGTCCAGTTCTCTGAACCTCCAGGAATTTTACCCAGATAGTTCCAGTAACTTCACCCACTAACTCCCCATAAGCAAACTGTACGAATATCATCTGGCTGCTTTGATACAGTTAACAACTGATGAAATGGTGACTAAAGGAACATATGCCATCATTTACAAAAGAAGCCACTAAGTATCTAGCACTTGTCTGCTTTTCAGAGTCTCTATTGCTACGCAAAGTTTAAAGATGAAAGGCTAAAAAAACAGCTTTAAAACATGTGGAAAACTGCATCTGACTTTAAAACAGATACAGGGAATAATAATATACAATCGTTTTGCAGCTCGGTATTATTTTGGGATGTTCCAGCCAGCGATCTTCCTGAACAACCTCCATCTGAGAATGTGAAAGCAGAAAACATTTTTCATATGCCCCCTGACGTTCCAGATACTTTTAATCATCTAGATCTCTGCTGGAAACCTCTCATAAAGGTACTGTACACAAATATAGACTAGAAAGATCAAGTAGATATGGCCAGAACTCTTTTGCTCCCCAGCTCTTTAATTTTTCCAGCAAGTTGTGACTTTCCTGTGAATTTCCTTCTGATTATGAAACAAAGAACTTCAACATTCCTCTGAAACTTCAATGAAACACACTGAAAAGCTAACTCACAAGAAACAGCATGATTGCCTCTTAAAAACTGCAGTAGGTGCAAAAGTAGTTGTATTAATAGTGTAAGTTCCTGTTGGCCTTTTCAGTTGCTGTGCTGTATATCTCAGTGGGTCCCAAACTGTGAAATGTGGTCATGGTCAACAGAACCATAATTACCAGCAACGCAACAGTCAGCTTGATGAAAATGGTCATAGCAGTTTGTCAAAAAAGGAAGGCTGGAAATCTGTTAGGTAAAAAAAAATAATTTTGGACCTGCTGATCCATGCTGCTCAGAATAGCTGCAACTGGTACAGGAGTTGAATAAGCATGATCACTGGAGCTATTTGATTTTTCTAGAAACATGGCAAAATCATTACAGGGAACAGATAACACAAGAGAAACCATAGGTTTGTGTTTTCTCTGTGCTTGCATGTAAGGCAGCAAATACTCTTGGTGGAGTATTACAAACATGCTGCAAGCTAAAAAGACCTATTCCATTACAGCAGAAAGTCAATTTGTCTTATACCTCAAAGATCTGACAAAATGAGTTAGCAAATCCATTTTTTCTGAACAGATAAACCTGTGTGAAAGTGATTCCAACATCGAATACAGTCCTGTCAGAATAAGTTTAAGGGAACTGCATTACCATTACAAAAACTCAGGTAATATTTTAATTACACCTTATTGGGGAAAATGTTTCTAATAAGCTTGTATTTCAGTACATGCATAATGAAAGCTAAGTAACAAAATGCATCTGAGAAAAATGTTTCTTAAATATACTGGTATTCAAAGTGCAATATACAGGTATTTGCTACAAAGATATGTGTACATAAATTGAATACAGAAGAGCAGTTCCATACCCACAGTAACTGCCAGGTTTCACTTGATAGCCCATGCAAGTCCCCCATCCAGTCTCTTTATACTTGAAACAGTATGTCCTTTCCAGCCCATATAAAATAGTATTTTTAAAAAAATAATCCTGGAGTAACAGTACTTTGTGGTAGGGCCACACTACTAATCCCTCAGACCACAGGTTGTACCATTCCATGGAGCAGAAATTTTAGTTCCTGGTTACAGCAGCTAAGGGGAATGTGTAAGGACAGTTCCCACAGAGACACTGATGCTCTGTAGAACAGGTGAAGATCAGAACGGTGCTACCCTAGGTAGATGTCTAGGTAGAAGAAGCACTGACTTCAGAGCAACTGCAGCAATGGGGAGATTTCACCAGGAAACTGTTAACTTGCAAAACTGCTGCTTTACTTAGCAGTCTTTATCTCTCCTCTTGAAATTCACCTTATCCATGAACTACTTTGTAAGACAAAGGATTCGCTTGGTTTGATAAATTCCAGTGTATAATAAATAGACATGTCTGTACTGTTTCCCAGAGAATACACTGGAAGTACCTGCCAAAGACAGCCCATATACAGAGACAAGTAGTCCTTCAAGCAAAAATCTGAAAGTACTAGAGAATATCTCCACCAACTTTTTTGTTGGAACTGAAGTAAGTGAAAAAAATAGATTACTAATGAAAATGTTAATCCAAGATATCCAAAAGACTGAACAATGAAATAATAGAGTTTTCACAAATGTATGGACTTGCATGTTTTCTTCAGGTGTTAACTAAAAAGATCTTCCTACTATGGGAAGTCCCAGCTATTCATAGCCTCCTACCTACCCTACATATCCAAAATTCCAAAAATCTTTCCCAGTTTTGGGTTTATGTGGAAATGAAAATTTGGCTTCTAGCTACCTTTTTGCTTCTGGTCATCTTTTCCCCAAATACTGGAACAAAGCAGGAGCTGTAAAATCAAGCACCTAATTCTGTAGGAAGGACTGCTCATACACGCCATGGTAAGTAAAGCTGTTTTGGCAATACTTAACTGAAAAATGGTAACGCAAAATGTCTTTTTTCAGTCACTGGCAGCAAACTTTCATTTTAATTTACTCAGAACATATTAAATATTAAATGCATTTACTTCATTTTTTTGGCATCACAGGATGGAGAAATTGTGTATTCCAACTGGGAAATGGAAATCGATAGTGACTCAGCAAAACTAGTTAGTAAGTACAAGTTTCTCGACACTCATTTAAACCTTAATATATCACTAACTTTAAAATGTTTGCATCTATACTCTGTCTTTTTAGGCTCTTGCTCATCTGCTATAATAGTCTGTCTCACTGATGACACCAGAATTCAGCAGTACAGCCTGAAAAGCGTATGCAGTTTAGCTACCATGACAGAATAGCAAAAGCCCTCTCCAGTGTGACAAGTGCATCACTATGTACCTATTGGCACAAATCATGGAAGTCATATTTCACAGTAACTAGATTTGCAGCAATTCCAATTCTTATACCTTGTGAGCAAAAAAAGGAGTCTAGTATCTTTGAAGCCAGTGCTGGATCCTGCACTCCTGTTTCCCTTTGCATAACTCCCATTAGGAAGACAATCACTAAAGCACTAGTTACAAGCAACTACCTTTTTAATTCCATTAGGTCAGAAACACACTCAGAAATATACCATCCACACTGAAACTATCAACACTCTCCAGAGATCTCCGTTTTTTAAAGACATCATTCTAAGCGTTGGAGGCCGAAATTTTGCCATTTGGAAAGAAGGGATTACAGTAAGTTACTTTAACACAGCTGTAACATAATTGATAGATATACAAGACAGAACTATAATAGCCTCAGAATCTGTATTTTCAGAAATGTTTGTAAGTCACAAAGCTTAACGGTTTAGAAATAAATTGGGTATAAGATATTTTCCTTTTTCTTCACATCAGACAGCTATTTTAGAAATAGCTCTGTAAACTTGCTTTTTACAGAAAAAAATAGATTACCATCAATTCCAACCTTGTAAAAACTGTAACTCCTCAACAAGTTATTTCTGCTGCTAGAGAAACTGAAGAATAAAGGCAACATGAGCTAAACAGGTCTGAAGAACTCCTATTTAGGATGCAGTCTTTTCATCATCTAAAGACAAGAAAACATGGGGTTTTTTTACAGTTCTTCTCATGTAGGAATCCAGGTTAGCTGCATCTGGCAAAATCTTAAGATCACAGATTTTAACAGCAAACAGACAGATTACCTTAATAAACTGGAAGTGAGATACCAGGCTTTTTACTTCTCAGCAAGATTGCCATTGATATAAATTTTGTAGTAAGACAATTTAAATTGTGAATAGTCTTAAATGACAGATTTCAAACAGTGAATGGATAGTACTGTTTGATTGTTGGGTCTATCTTTTCTTTGTTTTCAAACAAATTAAGAATGGACCAATCCTTCAGTCAAGCTGCTCTGCAGGAAGAAACACTGTGGGACACTGGTCCTTAACAAGACCAGGAGTTTTCTTCATTGGCAGAGATGATGGAAATATAGATATTTGGGACTTACTGAAGAAAACTCATGAGCCATCTCATTTCCAGAACATCTCCAAATCAATGATCACTTCCATCAGCCCCTGGATTGCCTCACGTATGTTGATGGTGATTGCAGTTTACTGTGCCACCCTGCTTGCAGAGTGGCCCCTGACTCCGAGGCACACCGATCTTGTTACAGACAATCTTATAGAATAGAGAAGTACATACTTCCACTAATTTAACACTGCACTGTAATACAAAAAATCACACATGAGTTTCAAGTGTACTACCATGGCATAAAGCAACTGAAAACATTTAATTAAAAAAAATTTGAAAAAGTATAAATTTTAAAGAGAATTTCATTTGTTAAGAAAATAAAAGAGCAATAAGGCTGCCTTTTTGCTGCAGTGAACAATAAACCAAAAAGACCACAACAAAAATGAACACACTGTAGCTTGTGTTTGGGTGGAGGTATGTGTTATTGTTGGAACTTAGATTGTTTATATGTTTTTTGTCAAATATCTTTCAGCAAAGCAGCATTTTTTAGCTGTTTCTGATGATCTTGGAGTATTGCATGTTTTGGAAATCTGTCAGACACTAAGTCACGCTTCGAAGAGTGAGGTTGGTACAAATTTTTATTAATCTCTGTGACATTTTATCCTGAAAACTCCAACACAAAAACAGGCCTGCCTGGAAAAACTTGCCTTCAAATGGATAGCAATTAATTTAAGATCAGTATGGCCATATTCTCCAAAGGTCACCTGTAGCAAAGCTGGCTTTGCACAGACCTCAGATAGGAGGCACCTAAAGGAAACCTGGGTGACAGTTGGCAGAATTCCACTGCTTCAACCTGGCAACATGAAGACACAGTAAAGAGTTCAGCATTTTTTGCCACATGTATAAAATGACACCTGGTTTCATGCATTAAAACAGTGCTATATAGTACATAGTGATGTAAATATACTGAATTTGCCTTTCCTTACAGTTTCTCACCTGTATTTGTGTCGATTTTTTTCCTGAAAATTTGGTACTTTGACTTACACATCTTAGTATCTGCTTCTAGCTTAAAGCACATTTTCAAAACTGCTACTAACATTACCACTCCTACATTCTCCTTTGAAATAAAGACTATGTGTACCAAAGGGCCGTGGGAACAATGAAAACAGTTTTAATTTCTTTTTATTTCCACATCATTTTCAGCAGTTCTTTTCCCCTACCACAGAGCGAAAGATCAAGTGAGTGTTTTTATCTCATCCAGTCTAGCAGTCTTGCTTGCTACCTAGTGTGTTATTTTTATATCACAGAATCTTCTTGCCATCCTATCCCAGTTTTCAGTTAGGTTTATGTATGCACTTAAATAGTTTATAAGAATCCCATAGAGGTTTGCTGTGTGCAGAGCTACATACAGTGCGTAGCAATGTCACGCCAGGTCAGGAGCCCCATTTTAGTAAAAGCAAGATAGGAGCTCACTAAGTGCTAGAACATGAGGAAACACATTGCTTCTGCCCAAATTAAGCGTTTTGGAACTGTACTATTTAGGGCACCGAATTATTAACTCAGGAACAGTCACTAATCTTTAGATGACATTCATTCTAACTGAAGACTAATGAAAACTAAAACACAGAATCCCAGACAAAAGTATAGTGTAAGACTGATGTATGGTATTTTATGGTTTCTTTGTGCTCAAGTTGGGTCAGTGAGGACTGATATAATCAAATCACTAACCTAAAACTGGGCAAGTTATTTCACTGCAGGTTCCTGAGGGATGACCTACTCAGAGTCAGTGTAATAAAAATTGTTTAATCCGATGCATATTTGTATCCAAAACCAGTTGGTTTCAATCCACATCTTCATGTTTTGCTGCAAATAATTTGGATAGAGATATCTATATTCCCAATATAGATAAACTAATAATATCATTCAGATCATCAGCAATAGTTCTGTGTCTCTGGGCATGTAATGACCCTTGTTTGTCATTGTGTTAATAGCATGCAGATGTACTTGATTATTTTGAAAGAGAAGTCAAATATCTGAAGCACTGTGAACAAGAGTTTCAAGAGTATCAAGAGTTTCAAGCCAAAACCGAACTGAAACGAAGCTGGAGGCACACAGGGGAAAAACAGTATGTTATACTTGGAATTAAGAAAACTTTCTTTGTTTCTTTGGGTCTTTAAGATGCACGTTTTGCAAGGTAGGATTTCCCATAGTATTTTCAAAAATCAGGATTGACATAATCAGAATAACTTAGTAGCTCTTTATTTCATATTTATAATTCTTAGGAGTGGAATAGAAGGTCCTAGTTCATCTGAGTACAGTTCTTGGTTAAGTGAAACTCCTGCAAGAGCATTAGAGCCTATGGACATTTAACAACTATGAATTTGCTTTTTTTACAGCAGTTGCTGGGTTAAAAAGTTACAATCTGGCAACTTCCTATAAACATTGCTCTTTCAAGCTAGGAGAAACTCCAGCCTTCTATTCTTTATTCACAAGGATTTTGCCTATCCGTTCTTTGGTCAATGGTTTAATGATACCAAGGAAATAACAATTCAGTTAATGTAGCCCTATTTTCATTAATTTGTGATAGCCCTGATACTATCCACTGGAAAGCAATGGAGTCATATACAAGTTTCAAAGCTCAGCAGTGCATTACTGCCTGGTATGTGTTTTTCCTTCAGAGTGTGACTACGCTACAGGAAACAAAAGAAGAGATGGAGAAACAAGAAAATACAGACTATACTGTGTTTCTGCACCCGGAGAAACAGATTTAGGACAAGTAAAGGGACAAGAAATACTTTCCTCATCAGATGTTTTGAGCCCATTATCACCTTTAGAACAAGTGAGCTTTTTATTTCAGGACCTTTTACTTCAGCAGAAGTTTAGCTTCAGAAATAAAGCACCTTGCAATTAAAGATCATTGTTTCATTAACTTTATCCACTTGTTTACTCACAATGTGTTTAGAGAAAACTGTTTTGGGCACACTTTCCCCACTATCTTTCATTAATACAGTTACAATGAATATTCTATCTGTTTAAATAATGTTTTTCAAAGTTCTATGTCTGCAAAAACCTTAAACACAACTCAGCTGGTCAAACCAATGTGCCAGTATTCGTCCCTTCAATCTACACCCACCTGCTGCCACCAGAAGGGAAGCCATTCTACTCCAGTAGTTACAGTCACATAGGCCATCCAAATTCTGCTACTCAGCTCCAGCAGGCATCATTTCCCTCATCCCCAAAGTATTCAATACTCTTGAAAACTTAGGGACAAGCAGTGGGGTTTTTTTGAGGTGTCCAGATGTCCTGGAGATCTGGTGACAGAAAGCACTCCAGAGTGCAGAATGCTCACCTGAGATGTGTGCAGCCCCATGTCCCTGAGCTGCTGTTGAAGAGAGAAGGGGAGGCATGCAGGCACACAGGTACCTCAGATGGCCACAACAACCACAATAACACAGCAGATGGAAGGAACAATTCCTCATGCAAAGGCTCCACTCTCACCTAAGGGATTTAAGATCAAAACCAGACCCTGAATTGCTCTTATAAATCCTTGAGCCATTGCAGCTCGTGAAGCAGAAGAACAAAGGTATTTTTTACACTAAAGATGACCACCATTAGCCAGCTTTACTCTACCCACAACAACTTCCACAAGAAATTGTTTCCCCAAATAGCATGTGCAGTCACCTGGATTCCAGCAGGGAAGAGAGGTGGCCACACGGCTACAAGAGGGTCTACCCCAAGAAGACTGCCACAATGCTCAAAAGGCATCCTATAATGCTACTGCTTATGCAGTCAACATCAATGCTCCCCCAACAACAGCAACCTGGTTCTGTTCCCTTAAATGCAGCCACAACAAATACTCACCATGCTATGGTCTTCTGTTTATTACTTACTACACTTAAATGATAGGGGAGCCCCTTGCACCTATGCTGAATCCATATGTTGGTACACTAAGGGAGAACCATATAAATTACTGAACAGATTTCAGCGGCTGCTGAACCAAAAGCATAGATCTGACCACACTATTCAGAAATGCCTCAAACTTTGCAGGCTGAACCACTTTTACTTGCCACCACCAGATTAGAAAATGATTACTTAAGCCTGGGAAATGCTTACAAACCAAAAACCAAAGCCATTGTTGTTCCCTCAAAGAAATCAGTATTATTTAGAGCAAACAGCTTTTACCAGTCACATCATGGCTATGAAGAATTTGCATTTCTGTCAAAAAAACAATTATTCTTGAGATAGATCAAATGATGTTATACAGAAGTTTTAATATTTACCAGTGTAAATGAGTAAGAGCTCATGAATATTAACATCCATCACCCATTCACAGAGACAACTCTTGTAAGCAGTGTTCTGCTGGTTGCTAGGTTTCAAGAGCCAGGTCAGACACCATGTAACTGAGCAGAGACTGTCAAGCAGAAATTAAATATATCAGCGAAAGACAGATTAAACTCTACAGAGGCGAGTTCACTCTTTCTGACTCACCAAACTGTTTGAGTGTCACAGACTCCTGTCAAACCAATGTCCATATGGTCGCAGTAGACACTAAAGTATAAAAGACAACTGACACATGGGGGATTTGCAGAGAGGAACTTCAGCTGGCAAGTGATAGCCAGCTGCAAAGCACAGCCAAATACAAAACAGGAGCAGTGTAAGCCTCCTATGTCCCAAAATAAACATTACAAATAGGTTTTAGGTAGTGTTAAAACATGCTCCTTCAATTTTCTAGGGCAAAGATCTCCCCATTGCGTACTTTTACCACTTGAACTTCAGTCAGATTTAAGATAGGTTTGGTGACACTGGATAGAACTTGGTTTTAAAACAGTCTTTTGTTAGTTTGAAGTTTATATATTATAGTAACATACCTTGTCCCTCATATTAGACTACCTCTAAATTAAAACCAAGGAGAACTCAATAAGCATATCCTTACCACCTGCAGCAGTGTTTGCAGACAGAGCTCAAACAGAAAAGAAAACAGCTCCTCTGCTAAATCAATATTTAACTAACAACCTGTTCCACACAGATACATAAATATCCCACAACCAACTAATTAAAAAGCTCAGCTTTCTGCTATTAGGCAGAGATATCATCAGATCATACCATCTTCGACACATTTTTGATTAACAGGGCTGCAAACCACATATACATTAAAGTCAACCATATGGTCATGATTTACCTGGAAAGCCCAACTGTCCCTCCTACAGTGTCGCTCTGTAACTACAACCCAGAAGAGGCAGTAGCCTCAACCTGAGTCTTGTTCCCCACCACAGGGGCACTCTTGAGAGTTTCATTTAAGAAAATATTCCGGAAGACAGCCAGCTTTCAGCTGGCTTTTTCTAACAATGAGGACTAGGAGGCAGCGTTTCAGGGCTCTGCTGCTCAGTTCCCTGCCCTCCCCAGCACAAAGTAGTTTGTGGAGCTGCAGGAATCCCCCAAGAGAAATGGAATATCTTTCCAGAGAGCCATTTTCCTCCTCATTTCCATTCCCAAATAACACCAGAGACGTGAGATTATAGACCCCATCATGGCCTTTTATGGTTTCTAATGCAACCCCGGATATTCAAAAACTTGTAGTGTCAGCTTCATGTTATCTTGTGGCAGACTGTTCCCCAGGTTCATTTTGCCTAGCGAATGACAGGGTTTCTTGCACAGCTCTGAAAAAGTCAAAGAGAATGAAAACAGTTAACTCATTGTATAGGATGACATTTTAAAATGAATGCATCATAGTGACACTAAAGTGTAACACCAGTCCTCCCTCCACCCCAAATAACCACCTTTCACCTGTTGCTAGCTCCATAATTAAAGGTAATGACTAATTTCAAAAGACACTGCCACTGTTAAAAAAGCCCTATACCTTGGGATGGGCAGCAGAAATACCAGATATGTCTGGCTTATCAGATTTGTAGATTTATTCTATAAAACCCCTGGATATCTACTTCTTTTGGAGACATTTCCCCTCTATTTTTATAGCACATCTGAACAGCTGCAGCTACATTTCCCACTTGGTGCATTAATAAACATCCACATACATTATGTATTTGGTAAAGACAATCCTAAAGATCTAAAGTTTCTGAGGATGTATGTCCCCAGCAGCTTAAGCCAACCCAACGTCATGCTGCCACCCCCTCCACTCCACATCCCACACAATTCCTACCCATTTCTTGCACGCTCCTGTAATAAGCCAGTTTGGGAAGCTGAAAAAGGTGAAGAAGCGATTCAGTGTCAGGTAGACCAGCCACACAGCCCAAGCAGCTTTTAGACAGTCCTGTTTAAACAAACAGCAATGGATTTTAACTCTACAGATGGTCTTAGTCCATTCCTGAACTCGCCTTACGTGTATTACATCCTCAACATTTGGCTGCGAAGAGTTGCACGGACCTATGGATGCATTTCTGCTTTTCCTTGGGGACTACACACTACAATTCTTGGTTGCTACCCAGCCCAGAGCATGGCCATCACTGGCCTCAAAATACCAGAAAAGCCCTTACTTGGGTATAGCAGTTTGTTTGCACATGATTTTGGCACAAGTCTTGGAACAGTTTCTATAAGAACATCTGCATCCGTTTTCTTTACCTATGAAGCAGAGGGCGCACCTGAAGGAAGTCCATAGGCTCCAAGGACAACAGCTCTCTGCTCTCTGCCTTTAAGCTGCAGAACAGGAGCTGCTCCTGACATCAAACTGAGTTACACCATGCAGGCACCAACAAAGGTTGGTACAGTAAGAGAAGCTCCTGGCTGGACCCACGGGGTTTGATGACAGCTCTACCCTGCACAGCCCACACAGCCCAGGGCTGCTCTTTTGTATAAAAAGTGTTGAGGTTGTTTTAAATCTCCCAATGTAGTGTTTCTAGATTAGGGTAATTCCCACACTAATCCCCTTCCTTAAGGATCAGTAACAGTTCTAAGAAGGATGCAACTTGACCAGACTATATAAATAATTAGATGAAATACAACAATATGCATAAGGATATATATAGGGGACAACATGCAATAAAAATACCACTTGGGAAATGTCTCATTAAAAGACTACTTCTAGGATACAAAACATGTTCTACAAGTTTAACAAGATTAACAGCAAATGTTTACTTTTAATAATACTTTACTATATTTTAATTAAATAAATAAACATCACAGTTTATCAAAGTCATTAATTTCCCCTGTTGTAAGGTTAAAATATTAGAGCTGACAGAGCAGCATACTGCTGCCCGAGTTACAGAACCTTCCTGTAGGAAAAGCCTACACTTATTCCAAAGGTGCTCATTTGCATCATCTACTTTATTATAAAAAAAAAATAAAAACTTAAAGTTATTTGATAAATGGTATATTAAATACAAACATCTTTCAACTAGTGCTAACAGATCTACGCACCCAGTGCAGAAGCCAAGCTATGTTCAAAAGCATCAGCGTCCTGCAATAAAATACTGCCACAACACTGGTTTGACAGCTTCCTTAGGGTATTATTCCTTTCAGATTTAAATTGAATAGTGTTTGTTTGGGTTTTTAATCATGTAACTGAAATGCTGGGTCAATCTAGAAAAGACGATAGAACAAAACATCTTCTGGAAAGCTAAATGTCTTTATAGAATTAATTCACATGTGCAGCCAGGACACCAGCTTAGACAGGTCTAAATAAGCACTAACTAGGCTTAGTCAAATGTTGTTCTTAATTCAGATTTTATTTAGAATTTAAATTTATAGTTTTAAAAGTATGCACATTCTGTAGGTATAAAAGTTTAAAAAAATACATTGATTTATTGATAAATGCTTCAGGTTAAATTTACATTTTCACACATTATCATTACATTGCAATAATTGTTTTGCATCTTTTAACACTTAGAAAAAATAAATTAATGAGATTGAATAAACCATTTGAAACCATGCTAAAATAATTCCTTAGAAAAGAGGGGTGAAGTTTGCCATAGCAATTTTTAATTCCTTGCTACTGTAAATAAATAACTCTTCAGTTAAGCAATATAAGGAAGTATGGGTTAGCATAAAAGCACTTACCCACAGGGTGAATGGAAAGCCATGGCGGGATGCCAAGATTGTACCAAAAAAGATGAAGAATTAAGCTCTATCTTGCCAGCTGACAGTGACTCGGTGTTTGACCTCTCAAAACACATAACGCTCTCACCCCCACCTGCCTAAATCTCCCCCTCCTCACTGGGGGTGACCTGTGGCAGACAAGGAATGACTCTGTATTTCCTTTTGGTTAGAGGGACTAACCAAGAATGTGTTTCCTTAACACGGAATCTTTAACTGCTCACCATAAATGACTGAAGATAAAAGATGATCTGAGAGATGGTGATAGCTGAATCTAGTAAGGTCACAGTGAACTGCAATTCCACCCAAACTCCCCAGGAGTAACATCACTCAACCCATTTAACCTCATCTAACAACTCAGGTTTCTGGTTTTGGGAGATTAATTTTAAAAAAATAATAATAAAAGAAGACTCAGAGAAAAAAGTAACCGCCTTTGTGCATAACCTGAGTCTTGCATCTCCAGAGCCACAGCCCTTCAGAGAGGGCTCAAACACATCTAGCTAACAGCCAAAGGTACCGCAACAAAAATACATGAAACTGGAAAAAAAAAGTATTGAAACATCAAAAATAAAGTAACAGGTTACAAGGACAAACCAGAAATATTTTTTTTAAAGTAAATACCTTCCAGACCTTCTTTGTATATGAAAAAACAACCAAAAAAAGAATAAAAAAGAGAAAACATGGTGGGTGTGTGAAAGAGACAGTTAATAGTCAACACCTGCAAACTGATGCCTCTGCAACACACAAGGTCATTTATATTAATCATTCACTCTGCCTTCTCTCTGGCCATGTTTCTGTGCATAAATCAAACACTGTGTTACCCAAAGGGTAACTTCATCCTGGCATCACTGAAGATGTCTTCCTAGAAACAGGGACATTTTATAACGCTGAGAGACCTCTCCTTTCCAAAGGTGGCTACAGACACATGCACATTTAAACATAGATATATACAAACAAGGTTAGAAAAATATTTAATTTTTGCTTGTTTAAATAATTATTGAAAAGTGTTAATATAGGAATACATTAATATTTGTACAATTAAAACTTATATATAAATATTATATATATATAAAGCATTTTTCATAGCAGCCATTGCATATATAATAGAACAAGTCTATCCATGCTGCTAAACTTGGGCCAAGCAGCGTTCATCCTCTTCCAAGAGGAACATCTGTACCAGAGCTGGGGTTTCAGGAATGAGGAGTTCTGCTGCTGTCAACAGCAGAGATGTTGCTTTATCTTCTGCCAGGTATTGCCCAGACCGCTGAAGTGCATAGTATTTTTAGGGAGAAATGCCACTATGTGGAATCACCTCACGGTCTCTAATGTTGTCTCTAACACCAGAATCAGGCCAATGCCTTCTTCTAACAAAAAGGCAGAAATGTAACGGAATGGCTTAAAATTTGTTCAAGGCAGGCTGTGGCCTTACCACAAGGTGCTCCAGGGCACCACCACCCCTCACATGGCTGTGGGAAGGCCGGTGAGGGGCACGGAGGCACTAGGAGGAGGCATCATGCAGGACAGGATTTAACAGCTCATATTTAGCTTGTTCTTGTTGAGTTCCCTTTCCAGGTTTCCTATCAGAGTATCAATGCTTTCCTGCAGGTCTTTGAGGTTTGCTCTGTGATCCACCGCAGAGTCTATCGCTTGCATTGTCAAGTAGCTCTGAAAGGCGCGCTCCCTGGGCACGGGCTGCGGCTGCTGGGCCGGGGCATCCGGCTCCTCCGCTTTGCTGCTGTCATCCCCACTCTCTGTGTCTTCCGAAGGGACATCGTCGTAATCTGCTTCACTCAGGCAGGTTTTTGGGTTTAAGAAGTAGTTCTCACCACAACTGCTCCAGTCTCCAGCATAGCGGTTGCTCGATGGGCTGTCCAGACCTGCTGGCCTTGGTCTGAGTACCCCAGACATCTCGGTACTGCTCAGGTTCAGCATCTGAGGTCTCTGCCTCTTGGGTCTCAGGTAATTCAGGGAGGACGGGTGCTCGGGAAATGCGTTCAGATGTGCTGGTTCTTTGGCAGGTGAGTGATGTGCTAGAAGAGAGAAGTTAAGCTGGAGTCAGAGCTGAATCCGTACTGCAACACCAAAAGCCCACGACAGATGCCAGCTGTCCTCCCTCAATGTCACACACTAACAGCATGCATGAATACATGCAAACTTACAGCCAACACATTCCACTACTGTTTTCTGCTGTGGCTTGACACAAACTAATTAGAAAAACTACTGTAAAAGCTCAGTTTTGAATATTCATGCCAGATTCAAACTACAATGGAGAGAAGCCTATCTAAAAGTAGAAACTCCCAGAGCACCAATTAAATTCACTGCATGAGTTAATCACCATCCGGCTCAGGGTCAAAGAAAAGCAAACAGCTCAGCTCACACGCTTCATCTAGGCTGAAAGAGTAACAGAAAGCAGGCACAGCAAAAGAGGTTAAAACAGAACAAAAATACCACCATGGAGAAACACCTAGAGAAGCTCAAGACACAGCAAGAGTTGAACTCTTGTGTTTCTCTTTTGCCCTTGTGTTCTGTGCTATTAAAAGAAGCTCATTTGCATTATGCATTATTTTTCTAAGCAGCCACAATTCCATGTCAGACATACACTCAAACAGGTTTGATGGTCATGTTACCTGATCTCACCATTATACAGCATAAGTTACTAACAGTCTCCTCCACTGTTACCGGCTTCCTATGGTAAACAGCACAAATATTTTTACTGACCTGTGCCTATTAAATGCCTGAGCTGCAAAATGTCATTTTGTTTTAAACAGACCATTACTTCTTGTAATTGGAAGCAGAGACTTTTTATTCCCATTCACTGTTGAAAACATGGTGCACACAAACCCATGTAGTTCCTAATCTCACCTACTTCTCGCTAAGCTCCTCACATGCAAGCACAAGGGCTCAGTTTCAAGATGTGCCCAATGTTCTCTTTCTGGTTCCACAGTACAGGTCTCTCCATGGGATTTTAGTCTTACTTTATGTCTTGCACAGTAACTTGCAATAACTATCACTGCTTTTCCCCCCACCGCTTACTATAACAAAAGCCCTTCTGTTCAGGCTATGCTCCGTTAAGATGAAGGGCCATGGGTTAACAATAACTTGCCAGTATTACATGGTCTAACTGAACAAGGAATATTTGTTTTCGGTTGAAAAAAACGGAAATTGAAGTATTGCACAACATGTTGATTACTGAGCTGTCTCAATCTACAGGAGATTAAACGTAAGGCACCAGGCTGCGATCCTTCTGTCGGGTCCAACTGTTCTGTTTACACTGTATGGTGTTTGCCTGCTCATGTCTCTGCATTTGTGTTTTAGCTCCCTTTAGCACAACGTCCTGCATGGTTCTTGCAAGCTGAGGGACAGTGTTTGGTTTGCTCTTCAAGGCAAAGATAAACTCTACTCCTTACCCTACTCCTGCACCCTTTACAGCACTGCAGAGCTACATCTACCCACTTTTGTTTCCCACAGCAGTCATACCATAAGCTGTTCCCGGGGGTTCATGGTTCACTCCTGCACAGTATTTGCTACCCAAACAGTTCTCGGCCTCCCTCTTTCTCCACAGATGTTTCCCACCTCTCTTGTGCTGGTTCACTGAACTGACTGAAAGTTTCTTTTCATTTTTGGTGGTCGGCAGCTTTGGGGCTGCCCAGCTGTAGCTGACAAGGGAGCAGAAGTGTCCTCAGTCGCCTCAAACCCATCATGAGGCTGCACCCTATGTCAAACAGAGTCTCCTCTGTCTCTTATTTTTAGGCAGAGAAGGTTTCTGTGAGGCTGCAGTGAGCAGAGCCAACAGCCGGCAGCTTCCCGGAGGTGCTGACCCAGAGCCTGCTCAGCATGTACTTGTTACAGCCACAGGATCAGCTCCCACAGGAGAGAGCTCCAGGGCACAGCCACCATCAGGTCAGCAGAGTATGGAAAAGACATGAAACACATTGCCATTTACATCGTCCACAAGTAGCTCTTCAGGCTGCTCACCCAGTGCCACCCTTTCAGCACGGACAACACAACTGAGACTATTTGTTGCCTTCTCCCCCCACCCTGTCCCAGTTCATTAGTTGTCTAGGCTGACTTTTTTCCCAAACTCATCTTTCCCACTGCCAAGTGCCCAGGGCAGGCGCAGGCACTCGCTGACCGCTGCAGCCCACACAGTGGCAACAGCCCCCGATTCACAGCAGCTCTTGCCAACGAGGTTTGTGGGAGCAGGCAGGAGCCTAGCGACAATCCCCAGGTGAAAACTGCTGTGAGAGGAATGAAGAAGCTGAAATCGCTGTCTCACCCAGAGTATTCTTTAATACTAATCTGTATCTGATACGCCACAAGAACCGTTCAAGCACTTGAAAGACCTCAGTGCCTTCCTTCCCCTGAAAATTCTCTCTTATAATTAAAAAAAAACAAAACAAAACAACAAAACAGACTGTCCCCAAAAAAATCACCTTACAAATTTCAAATAAATCTCTAGATAAAAACTGAACAAGGATTACTGGCTAAGCAGAGATTATTTAAGATGTCCTGTGAAATAATACAGAATAGATTCCTACACTACTTTTGCTATCATAAAATCCCCTTTAATTAACAGCAAGATCATACTCTTACATAGTTTGACTACAAACTACTAAGACAGACTACACATTCACGTGCCTATCCTGCACTTTGCCTGCTAGTGCATGTTCATTTATACCTCATGGCTAGGAACAGATAACAAATCTAAACTTATTTATTTTTTTATTATCATATAGAATCTGCCAGATGTAGGTCTTTGTCAACTCATGCTTACTTGTCAGGAGCCCTTGCTAGGCCCTCCAGAAAAAAATGCTTAAGAACCACCTAGCTGGGAATGGCAATTTCTCATCATAGTGTCTGCAAGGGGGTAGATAACGGAGCAGGGGGGAGCAGCTTTTTTTCCAAACCCTCTTTAAATGAGTTGGGATTATTTTGTATCCTGAACAGACAGCAGCAGAGTCCACCTGGCCAACTCAAATGCAGCCACAGCATCTGTAATTCAGTATTGCCAAGTCAGGCCCTTCATGACCCTCCATGTTTCCCAGATGACCCCAATTAGGAGAGCAATTACTGTGTTCTAAAAGGGAACGATTAAAAAGCTGTTTAGATGAACTGAATCTTCTCTTAGCCTTGAGAATTACAGGGCTTACATGGCTCAAATTTGAGCAGTGGATATTGAATTATTCAGGTTACCAAACAGATCGGTTCTCCACACCATTAGCCAGAGTACTGTGAAACCCAAGGTAGCACAGCACAATGGACCATCTTCTGTGTGGCTAGGCAGCTTTCAACAACTGCAAAGACTATCTGGAAACAGAACTAAACCCATCAGATCCAGCATTAAATTGTTTCACAGAATTACCCTCAAACTCTCCCTGCCTAACTGAAAAGCTGCAATACCTTCATTTGCTCCTGCCTTTGGGCAGTGCTTGTGCAGCAGAAGGCTGCGGTCCAGCAGCAGTGTGCAGGAATTCACTGTGGGCTGAAACTCAGGGCTCCAGGTGTCATCCTGGCTATTTCCACTGGCTTATGCTTCTCTGAATACCAGGGGAAACGCAAACACTGAGTAATCACTTCTCATTTGAAAGGCAGACCTCAGCAGTTACTGCTGCTTCTGCTTTCGTAATTTATTAGGAAGATTAGAATTTCACCTCCCTTTTCATTGAGAATTGTCCCCAAATTGTGCAAAAGCATATGACCTCTTATGTTTGGACGTGGGGGCTAAAATGTACTTAGGGTGTTTTGGTTCAGGTTTTTTGTTGTGTTTTTTTTAAAAAACATTTCTCCTTATGCAAAGCTCTGCAAAAACAAATGGACGTTGCACAGCTCTGCAAGAAATTTCCCAACTCTGCTAAATAACAAGAACAGATATAAAGTAACACTTTGGGTATCTCAGAGACCAAACTAATGAATTTCATACCTTACTATCTATCACCAGGTTTGTTTTTTTTTCTAGCGTCTTTACTCATATGAAGCTCTCCTTACCACTTTTCACATTATACTCAAACTCTGTCATTTGGTAAGAAAGCAATCAGAACAACAAACTTCCCATTAAATAAAGTGACTGAATACAAGGATTATAAAATTGGCATGATTTCTTTAGATTAACAGGTGATGCCATAGTACCTTGTGTTTTACAGAATTCCAATGCTGCTCAGTCATCCTGCGAATTAACATACACTGTCACACAGAAAAACACGTACAGTAATGGTTTGACATTTCCCCTTGATCAGATTTGTGAAACAGTACCTGGCCACAGCTGGAGTAAATAGTGAAGAACCTCTATGTGTTTTTTGAAGTCCAGGGCACTAGCAAGCTCTTCCGAGTCTGTGAAGACTCTGTTGTTATGGTTGGTGGTCTCCTGCTTCTGGCTCAGTAACACGGGCCCAAAACATACAGCTAAATTCTGGCACGTCATCTTATTTACTTCCTGGTAAGAAGCCACCAGTTTCAGGTGATCCAACAGCATCTTCAGGGTAGCCTAAAAGAACAAAATATTGCTCAGGAAACAAAACACTAGATGAAGGTGGTGTTGACATCCTAATTACTGCTCAAGGGGGATAAGATCAAGGCTGATAGCTATGGTTTTTCTACCAACACCTATCAATGGAACACCTAAGCACTGAATTAGAAAAGCTGTGTAAGATTATCACAGAGCAGACTAGTTAAGCCGGACTTTCTGGTAAAATTTAGCTTGTTTCTTTATTTTCTGAAGCATGCAATTTAGTTGAACCTACTAACACAACTCACCTTCTCAACATCTGGCAGACAATCCAGAAGGGCTGCGGTATGCTCAGAGTCACTTGGGTCATTCTCACAACCACTTGCCGTCATTTTCAAGGGATTTTTCACCATGGCATCCAACACTGCTTCATAGAGCTGCTTGGTTATCAGGGGAGAGGGTAGCTCTCGCAGGTAGTCCTTTAGGACGCCTTCACAAGAGACACAAGAACGGTTACTTTAATAAGCTACAGATTCACTTTCCAGCAATTTTTGGGAGCACTAAAGCACATCAACTTCACCCATCCCATGAGAAAATCCTGTGTCCGTGACAAACCTCACACTGGGGAGCAAAGGATGGGAGGACAACAGCAAAAGGGCACAATGAACCATGGGCACATGAGGGATCCCCACAGGGTCAGCTAAGAAGCAGGAGGCATTTATGCAACGTCCCCTTGAGGCCAAGGGGCACCAGCACCTTTGTCCCCGTGGTCCCAGCAGCTTCTCCAAGCCCAGGCAAGGCAGCTCATCATGAACTAAGGAGTGAAACCAGAAACACTGTCTCCAGAAGAGAGGGGTGTGTGCAGGGGCTGCTGTGGACGCAGGACCGATATGTCAGACAAAGGGTGAGCATCTTTCCAGGTCCCCCTCCTGAGCGGGGTGAGGGAGAGGCAAGGAAAGGACTCTTAGCAGTCCACCTCCTGTCCAAGGAAAGGCGCTCCTACAAACACCAAAGTTTTCAGCCTGATGACACCTTCCTCCTTTACGTACAACCAGCAATTAGTTTTTCTGCTCAGTTTATTTTCAGCTATAAAGTTAGAAGCAAACCCCTCAGTGTCACTGGAATGTTCAGTGAAGCCACGCACCATTTTCTCATCTACCAAAGCACAAACCAGATGTCCTCAAGAGGGAACCATTTCCCCCCTGCCTCTGGGTACTCTGTACCCCCCAGCACACTGCTCACTGTTGCAGAGACACACTGCACCGTTTCAGAAGCTGGGGACATGCTGGAGGAGAAGCTGTCTCCAGGGGATGCAACAACCAGGCAAGTGCTTCATTAAACATCTGGTCCTTCCATGGGTGCAAATAAACAAGAAAGAATTGAGCACTTACATTCTTGTAAGCTAGCTTTAAAAGCTGGCCAATACGTCGGTTTAAAGGGGTCTCAGTGTGCAAGAACAATAATTAAAAAACCCAAAGCATTAAGATTTCTAACAGCAACCCCCTGGAAAGGACAGGATGCTATCCAGGAGCAGCATATCCAGTACGACTGACAGAAAACTGAACAAGACCAGCCTGCCTTCCAGCAGCTTTTACTTTCCTTAAAAAAAAATAAAAATAAAAATAAATAAAAAATGCATCCTGTGCCACAAATATCTACCCATTTTAGCTAGAACACAACTGAATTTAAATACTTTTTGAAGAAGAAACAGTGGATTAAAAAAAAAAAATCTTTTTAAAAGCAGGTCCTGTAATTAACAAAGCAGCCTGTCCTCCAAAAAGGCAAAGTTGGAAAGGTAGAAGATTTTTTTAGTATTCACTCCTCGTAGCCTTGTAAAAACCCAACTCACAGCAAATACCATCACACTGTGGTATTTAATAAGGAAACAGTTTTTATAAACTCAATCTTTATAACCTAACTGTAAATTGAACTGTATAGCAGTAGGCTTTGCTATGAGGTCGTTTCTTAAAAGATACAAGGAATGAAAGTTAACAGTTTCTCCATCACAGACATGTTCACATGCAGAAGGCAAGTAAAAAGTTAGCTACCTGTCTAAATATTTTTATTTAAAAGAAATACTGCACTCAGGAGTAATGCAGCTACTCAAGCCATGCTGCACGAGCAGCACTAACTGAAATGGCATCACCCCTGGGGCTGCCAGACCATCTCTCTGTGCAGCGCAGGGCATGGGGCAGCCAGACAAACCTCTCTCTGCAGACCACCACACAGAACCCAACAGCCTGCCCTGTGCTTAAACCAGAAACCTCCTGCCAGGAATACAAAAAATGCAAACAATCATCCACGTATTTTCCTGAAAACATCTCTCTGGTGGTTTGGTGTTGGTTTGTTGTTTGTATGTTTGTGTTTTTTGTTTTGTTGGGTTTTCTTTTATTTTAAAAAGAATACACCTTTTTGTTACCTGTCCACTTAAGTGGCTAGCTTTTGTTTAATAACTTCCTCCTATTCTTCCCTACTCACCACATTTTATTTCTTTCCCTCATTTTAGAGGACCATGTTCCACGCATGGATTAGCTGGTTAAAATATTTATGGGACAAATGCAGCAGAGGCTGGTGATGTACAAGGTGGTTTGGGATATCTTCCTTTTCCATAAGCAAAACACTAGCAAGAGATGCTGACTTTATCAGGATTTTTGTTTCAGCTGTGGGGTTTTTTTTGGAGGGTGAGCCTGAAATCAGAATCAGCTTACGGCAGAAAATGTTACGTCGTAATCAAATCAGCTTATACTGTTGAAACACTCCCAAGCATCTATTAATAACCATTTAGTAGGAATTTCTGTAATAGCATCCACAGCCATAGGACCACCACCTGCCAAAGGACTTTCTCCTGTTTAGCCCCAAATAACAGGATAGTTTGAGAGCCGTGAATGCCCCCTGACCTTTACAAATCCTTTTCCTATTCACTCAGCTAAATTAGCCCTGTAAGAGGCTGCTGTTATTTTTTTCCACAAATCTATGCTTCCCGCTGCTGTCAGCCCACTAGCACATTCCCCTTGACACAACCACACACAACACATTTAGACAGCGAGCAGAAACTGCCATCCACTTCATTAATTCCTCATTTTTCTGACCCACTGAACTGTTAACAGTATTGCATGCTTTATGCAGAGATATGAATTCACGTGGATGTGAACAGACACGAGGCAACAACTTGACCACTAGTCAGCTCCAAAAACTGGCCACACGCTTCAGTTTGAGCCACGAGCACGCTCAGGTGTGTGTAAGCCTGTACCAATCCCAAGAGCATTTCTCAGTCAAGATTTATTCTTTAAATTTTCATTCTTTAGTCTTTGGAGAGCTGTCAAAAAAAAATAATCTTTTTAATCTTTTGGAAAAGCAGCACTGTTCAAGTTTCAAAAAGGACAGAAGGCAGCACATCTCCTCAAATCAGCCAAGATTTATGCTGAGGATTCGTAATTTATGGAACACATGTTTTGGCTTATGAAAGTATGAATCACGTGCACCAGCTTCAGCATTGCAAATACAGCAGTAACACATCAGGTAAACCTTCCCTCTCAACCCAGCTCCCTAAACACACGTGAGAAAGGTTTTGTGGGCACTTTTATTCCTAGCATGAAGCACGGTGGGTACCTCAGGTGTGTCAGCAAAAATTGGAGGTTTTCCTTTCAGCCCAGACCACGCTGTTCACAACAATTATAGTGTGGGCTGCATTTCGGTCAGGAGCAGTGGTGGGTGCAAAGACCCCTTCCCTCCCTCTCCTCCCAGCTCACACAGGACCCCTGCGCTCAGTCCTTCCAACGCAACACTAACACAGGCACTACAGGCAATCATACAGCACAGCTGCAGGGAAACCAGGCAGAAGAATCACCTTTTTTAAAAATGTAATTTCTTAAAACTATTTTTTCCTTGTAAGGAAAGCAGCATGTAAATAAACTCCTGCAATATAACATACAGAAAAGCATACCCAGTAGTCTTTCTGTAAGGCTACAACAAACAGCAAGGCTGTAGTCTCTTCATGCTTTCAATACAAATTCTGGATGCAAAAAGTTATCCTTCAGTAACACAAACCAAAAAAGGACCAAGAGTCCAGCAGGACCTGCACGGTCACCAAAAGTTCATCATCACCAATGAGGCGTGCAGCAATTTACATTGAAAAACTGAAGTACACTTTTCTGTTTAACCACTGCATCATAAACTCGTGATGGAAAGATCAGTCAGACTGCACTGCTGCCCCTCCAGGGCTTTGCATCAGTGCCGAGCTCTCCTGCAGTTCAGACTTAGGTTTCAGCCAGTTCTGGTCGATTCCGAGTGTGCAATGTATTCAGGAAAAAAAACAAAATCCCTATGAAATGTTAGGGGTTCTTCTGTATATAGATGAGAATCCAGTTCCTATGGCCTTTGCCATGATACTCCCAAATAATTTCTGCAAATACCGTTTTATTGTAATGATTATTTGCAGCATGGGAGTGCAATGCCATTTTTATTATTCCAAAATTTTAAAAAAATATAAAGTTTTCCATTAGCCAAAAGCTTACGTTAACCAAATAGCAGTTTGCCATTTGCTTACAAGTCAGTATCAGACAATTTCTGCTGTTTGGCAAAAGCAATAGAGGGGTTTTTTCCTCCCTTCTGAGTTGATTTACAAAACTGGAACAAAAGCAGGACTTCAATAATTTCATGGAACGGTCTGATCTTAGAAGTTATCACCAGTTTTTCTCATTAATTTATTTGTAAACAGAGGAAAATTATGCAGTTAAAAAGATCTTTCATAGTATTTAATTTTACTGTATACCTTCTATTTATGAAGGGTGCATCCCATCAGAGTGAAACATAAAAGAGAAGTTCCTGCAGCTGGGAATGCTGGTATTTGTGAGCAACACTGAACCCAACAGCGAAACCACCCAAGGCAACCACGGTGAACAGAGCAGTTGGAAACTCAATAAAGGTTTAATCAGTCCAGAAAATGCCACTGAGTAGTATCTTCTGATGTGACTTTGTATAAAGTGTAATGTTAATACACTGAAGTGAAATAAACCACAAAGCAGGGTAGAACTGTCCTGTACAGCTAGGCATTGGATGTTACAGAGAAGGCTTTGGCACAGAAAATTTATACCCTGAACTACTCTCGTTGCATTTTCCATTCCTAAATACATAGGAAATGAATGTGCCTGCCTAATTTCCTGGAGCAATTGGTTTACTCAGTGATGCCTGAAATTAAATCAACTTTGGTTTACATAACAAGTATCAATAGTTATAAAACTGTTCCACTTTTAAGCAAACAAAACCACTTGCTTCAGTTGTGCAGTGCAACCCCTGCGTAAGCACCCACGCAAAAGGCCGGTTCAGATGCAGGCAGGCTTCCCGACACCTCCCGCTTCTGTCCTCCCAGCACTTCTCATCTCTGCCAGGCGCTTGCTGCGGGGCAGCAGGTAAAGGGCCACTCCAGCCAGCAAGAGAAAGCTGCCATTTAATTATGTTTTAGGTGAAGCAGATGATGAAAAGGAGGCACTTTCCTGCAGCTCCAACTAACCCGCACAAGGTGATGGGAAATTCATTTCCAAAAATGCTGCAACCTCCAACATAAAGGGAGCAGAACAGGTCGATCCGAGATGGCCCTTGGATCCCATGGTAGAGCAACCAGCACAGCAGATCTGCCCGATCGCCAGAGTTTTTCAAGATCTGCTCCAATACAAACCAACAGCAGAGGTTTAACCTGCTCTGGGGACCTCAGCTCCCTTTGGGCTTCCACTTCCCCCTGTAAGCGGTAGAGCAGGTGCTGCGAGCTGCCCCGTCCATGCCCTCTCTGTCCGCTGCCCCACACCGACACACATCCAAGGTTACTGCACTCCTCACCTAACCTCCAGCCATGCACAGCAGCAGGTGACACCTTGTTAAACGACAACTAGTTCAGAGCACAATCTCACCTTTTCAAAGGCATGTTACCAACACTGCACGATTCCATACGGAGCAAAAAGCAAGCGAATGCATTACCTGTTATGACATTGATATCCGGGTACTGGCTCTCACAGAGAGTAACGGCCTTGCTGTCCCTCTCAAACGCCTCCCGGAGCTCCTTCTTAACTGCTGCCGAGCCACACAGCCGGTACAGCCCCACCACCTAGGAGCAAGAACAACAGCCATGTGTCACTTATCGTCCTGCCCAAGGGATGAATAACTGACCTCATGTTTTGTGTCAACCAGGAAGGGCTATAAAAAGGACTGTGTGGAAACGCATGTTAAGGAGACTCGAACAGTGCAGACGGTTAACATCAAACGATGATGGGTGCCATCAAACATCACCCAAGAGACATAGCTGGGACTGTTAAGCTGTAAGTGAGTAACGCTAGTGTTTTCCGTAACAGTGAACATGCTGAGCAGTATTTTATTGACAGAATGTGAGTTTTAAATCTGAGTAATTTAGTGCTTTGTTTTTATGCAAACTTAGGAAACAAAGAAATACAGAATAAGCTAGACAGTAAACAAAACATGAATTATATTTGTTACCAGTAACCCGAGTTTCAAGAGAATTATGAATACTCCACTGTTACATCTATAAGATGCTGTTTTGAAGATGGCAAGATGCAGACTTGCAGGTGTATGCAAAGCAGGGGTTATTTATCATGCTCAAGGTGACAGGTATGAAACCTGTAACACTCCTGGACCGAGTTACTAATTCAATCATCTGCTTTTATACACTCAAATTTTGCATTTTATCATTATTTACTTTTCATTTTCATCAATACCATTTATACAAAACACTCATATGATATTAAGGAACTAAATCTTAAATATACTAATAGCTAGTCCAAAACTACCATGGACTCAAAAGACACAAAAACCAAAAAAAACCAACCCTGACTTAGACTGTACAAATCCAGGTTTGTAAACAGGAGTATTTTGTCTGGCCATATATTAATTCCCCTTTAAATAAATGGAAATTTACCCAATGGAATTTGTACTTCCTCTTACCCAAGACCAAACATGATCTAGCATTTGCCTAAAACTACTTCTTTTCACTCTAAAGTTGTCTAATGCCATGTGTGAAATTCAGGTGGAGATGCCACACCATGCCAGTAGTCAGCAGTCTATAGGAAATTCAAAAGTGCCAGACAAGTGCGTGGCTAAAACAAGAAGTTAACAGTATATTTTTGCATTTTTGGTTTTCCCTTTGCAAATGCACAAATTGGATTTCATGCTCAGAAGCACCAAGTACATTCAGACAATTCAGATCCCAATCGCTTCATTACCAGTGCTGCCTTGATTACCCAATATCATTTGCATGACTAGGTGCTAATAAGCCCAAAATTAAATGCTGAAACCACAGGACACATAGATTGAAAAGAATAAACCTTTTTTCCACTGATTTGCATAAGGTTAGAAGTATTCACAGTAAGAATCACACAGTTGTTATCAGCAGTGACTTCCAGCAAAGTAATTACACAGAACCACCATTTCTGACTGTATTTCATGACCCAAGTTATAAATAGCAGAGTTAATCTCGTAACACCTGGAACTACATCCAAGTTGGCAGCAATTTAAAATAGTAACAGTGGTAGATGTGATTACTTCTCAATTTCACCTGAGCGGTAACAGGCACAGAAGAAACTGAGGGCTCCCGCAGGCTATGTACCAGCATGCAAGAGTCCTCCCACCAGTTTCAAATGAACTGACATGGGGAACACCTGACCTCAAGGCTGTGCATCTTCCTAACAGACTTCTTGCCTAGCATCTGTAACTGGGGATTCGCTTCCATACCTCGTTTCTCATACATATTTTTGTCCATTAGGTTACATCAACCAATAACTGCATTAAGACGAAGACACTGGGCCCTGCTGTTTTGCATCAATCATCTCCTGTCCTCATTTTGAACACAACCTGGAGAAAGGCAAGGAGCAGTGGTGTGGGGAAACAGTTCAGCTCCCCAGTGTCTCCTCCCCATCTTAATGCTGGGCACAGTCAAAGTAACAGCAGAGACAAATCTTTGGCATGTTGGCTTGAGACTGCACATACGTGAGTAAAGTTCTGTCAAAAGACCTGCCCTTGTCACTTTGTGTCACTGCACACGATGCCTTGGTTTAGGTAGGAGGGAACACTATACTCTTACTTTTGCAGGTAGGTACTATATGTCCTCATGGAGTGATCTGTCTCTCAGGAATTGGGGCATTTTCAAGTTTTCATCTCAGCTCTGCTTTTTGAGTGTGACTATGTGTTGGGGGCTGCAGGTTTCATTTCACTATCCCTAATCCTAGGGAATGACCGAGCAAGCACACATCTCCTTCACTAAGGTCGAGCTGGAAGCACTGATTTCACACAGTGTTGTTATTCTTCCCACACTACAATGTTCACCAAACAGCAGCAGCAAACAAAAAAGGTACATATAAAGGTCTTTTTAATTTCCCCCTCACTGCTCAAGTGTAACAACAGCAGCTATCCCAACACAGAAATATTAACAAAACAGATTAAAACATGCACAGCACCTGACAGCCTCTCTTTTCAATCTCCAGAATGCATTTCTGCATCAGAAGCGGCACCATCAAGCCCGCGTTTTCCTTCTCTACAACTTTCCGAGCCTCTACCCCGAACATCACAGGCTCCCGATCTGCATCCAGACCATCAAGAGAGTTCTCCCACTGCTCCATGAGCGACAGCTTGACATAAATAAGCCCCCTTGGTTCCAGTCTGACAGCCAGCTGATGTGTCTTTGTGACTCGGAAGAGTGTGGGAAGAGCCACAGTTCCATGACAACACACCCGATTTTTCCGTGGGGTGGGTTCCCAGCTGAACACCACCAGCTTTAAGTGCTGAGCATTTTCAATTTCTATGTTGAACGTGTGGTCCATATCTAGAAATGTTGTCCTACATGTAAGCAGGGCTGTTCTTGCTTTGTTTACTGAGTCAACCTGTATTGCACAAAAGACATCTTTTGAGTCTACTCTTGGTGGTTTTAAATCTTCAGCACCATAAAAGTGAATGCTCATGAGTCCAGAGATGTACTGAGAGCACTTGGGTTGATCAGAAAAGTTATAGTGTCTGAAAGCATCAATATCTATTTCAGTTTTACCACTGTTACTTGGAAGGCTCTCCTTTCCTTTCCCACACTTGGTTTCATGCCCATGTTTACCTGATTTTGTTATAAGTTCGGGAGAGTCACCATCACTGAGGTAACCACCTTTGTTGAAAGATTTGGAGCTCCTTGAGCTTTTCTTTTTGTAGGTGTGTTGTGATGACACACTGCTGTCAAGATGGTAACGACTTATCACATTCCTGCTGGCAGTGGTGGTTGAGTTTCCAGAAGATGGCAAAGATACTGTATGGCTTGTATCCCGGCAGCTGCCTTTCAGCAGGGAAGGAGGATTATCCGAACTAGTATGGCTTGAAGTTCCCTTGACACTCAGTTTCCTGCTCAGCTCTGGCAGCTTTTTCATTTTCATGGAAAGCTTCCTCACAGTCCTGGGAGATTTAATCCTATCAGGGAAAGGCCAGTTGATTGATCCGCTTTTTTTCAGAGGACTGGGACTTGGAGGAGAAACCTCTGTTGAGGGTATATCAGCCTTGTGTGCAAGTACAACTCCAGATCCTTTAGAAGAAAAGAGAAGGAATAATCATTTTCAAACTGCTCAGTAACTGCAGACCGCAGCAATGAAAAAATAAATCTCAAACTAGGGGAAAACATGTTGATTGTCATAACTTGATAAATGCAATTCATTCGGACCACCATCAGTCATTCATCAGTCAGACATTCGTGAGCATTCAGAAAGCTGTGTGCTCTGCTGACTCGTTCAGCCAAATTTGGCAGTTCACAGGCAAAAGCCAGATTTGTTCTGCTTTATGGAGATGAAAGGGCCAGAAACTACACATAAACAAATGAGCTCTCCCACCCACTGCACTCAACTCGATCCGTTTGGGCTATCTCTCTCATACAAGCAGACATGGCTTTCATTCCTGGGGCACAGGTGCAACAAAACCAGTCTTAAATGGGAAAACCCTGGAATACAGAAAATGCACCCTTGCCTACGAAGCCGTCAGCTACACAGCCAACAGATCAGCATTGCCCACTCCTAGTAGGTCTGGAGAAGACACCATCTCCAGTGAAGAATATGACTCTACTCTTGTGCACATCCCTCTGTTATGCCAAAGAGCCCTAAATCCTTTCTGTGTAGAGGCAGGCAGTGTCTCACACCTTCTCTTCCACTTCTCTCAGAATCACCTTTCTGCCGCAGGACACGGAAGAACACAACAAGGATTTATTTCTTCCAAAATCTGCATCCTGCACTGCCTCATCCCTTTCCATCTTTCCTGGCCCAACCATTCCATGACAGGGCATACAGTTATACAGTTTCATAGTGACGCCCTCGTGGGAAAGCAGCCATCTTTCAAGGAACAAAAACCGAAATAATTTAAAAAATCCTAACAGCAGGCAGTGATGCTAAAGAGGGAAAAAGAAAAAAAAAGACTCCCTCAATGCAGCAGTAAAAGACAACGAGGAACACTTTCAGACATCAGCCAGTGCTACACAGAGTCAGAAACCTGCGGTTCACCTCATGCTCCAATACTGGAGGAAATCCAAATACCAAGTCATACCTCAAGCTTTTCTCACTTTCACCAGCATGAGGCAGTAATGACTGTAGGAAAGGCAATGAATGTACATGAGTTAATGAAGCATTCAAGAGGGGAACTGGGGCCAGAATGATAGATACTAATAAAATTACATGGACACTTTCACTGAGAGTGATTTTTCTATCCCTTGAGAGACCAATACTGGTTCTTGCTAGCAATAACCAACCCATTCACCCATTCACTTTGCAAATTTCAGCAGCTCCCAACAGGACTTGTGTGGCTGTGCCTGTGCAAGCTTGGGTACCACAGAGCCCCTGAGCATGTCCACCCTGCGTGCTGCAAATAGCCTGAGCAGCTCACAGAGCCTCAAACACCTATGTCCATCTGTTACCTCTCCCTTGCTAGCCAGGGAAAGGGAGAGTCTATTTACAGCATATAAAAATAAAGAAAGAAGCATTGTTTTCACGACATACTCAGAAAATCATACTTTACAGAGGTTTCTCTTAAAGATTTCTCAAAGGCTTACTGCTTTAATTCTAAATTAACCACTTCAAGCCCAAATCACCATACAGCTAGTGTTTTTTACAAGTCCCCCATTCATCCAAATTAATTTTCACCATTTAACTGTAACTTACTCTTTATACTTCACTTAACTTAAAGAGTTAAATCAGGCGATCTGGTCTTTGACCAAAGTGATTTGTTGTGGCTTTGTTTGTTGTTTTTTAAAAACAAAAAAACAAACAAACAAAAAAACCATCCAAACCCAATACCCAACAAAAACTAGTTCTAGTCCCAACAAAAGTGTGGCTTTAATAACTTTCACAAATAGTCGCTAAAGTATCTTTATATAAGACAGTTTCAGTTATGAAGAGTAACACACAGAATCCGTTTTCCAGAGCGACAGAAGAAAATTCATTTAGCCTGAATCTCATGGAATTATTTCCCTTGCAGGGGAAGGGCTATTTCTAGGACGCCTGCTGTGCTTTTCTGGCAAGCAGCTAGTTAGAAATGTGGTGTTTGATAAAAGCAGACAAAGCCTTCCCTTGTACTGCAAATCACAGCACGGTCCCACTGGTGGGCTGGCCTGGAGCGCTGTGTAGCAATCAGTGCCATACTTCAGCCCGTTAACATTAATCTTCCCTTTCTGTCAAAAGTCTCTGGCACAGGCTTGGAAAAGCAGGCCAGCAAATTAAATTCCCCCCCCCAGCTTATTTAAAACCAAAGAGTCAATCTAACACTCTTTTATGTGTCCAACTTCTGCTGCATTCAGCACCAAATGGTTAAAATAAAATATGTGGCTGGAAGAAACTTAACAGTCGAGTATTATGCAGGGTGGTATTCCCATCAGCATTAAGCCACATGCTGTTCCACTAAAGCCAGCAATGTGCTGAGGTATGCATGCCATTCTGAACAGCATACATGACACAGCTCTGAACAAGCTGCAGAAGGACCTGTAGCACAGACCGGTAAAACTTCGCTTCCCAGCCTACCCATCCCACACCAGTTTCTCACAAGGGTGCCAGAGGAACCAAGCTGCACCTCATTCCTTTTACCAAGGCTGTGCTGCAAACAGGTTCCTCACTGTCCCCGATTGCTCTGCCACCGCACTTCCCATCTCGGCAGTTAAACTTCAAAAACACCCTTATGGAAGGATAGGAGGAAGAGGTGAAACATAAGAGGCACCTATCACATAAATGACTACCAAGGCAGCAAAAGGATGGTCAGTTATGTGATGCAGCTGACGATATATGATTTATTTTTTACAGTGAGAGCAATCAATCACTGGAACAACATCCCCAGAGACATGGTAGAGTCCACACCGCTGGAGGTTTTCAAGATGCAACCGGACAGGGTGCTAGGTAACCTCATCTAGGCTCCTTTTCCCACCAAAGGGTGTACCAGATGGTCTTCAAGGTCCTTTCCAACCTAGGGTGGTCTATGACATACTTATAATGCTAAAGCTTCCAGAAAGCATAAGTAAGACAGAAAAAAAAATAAGCTTTGAATGACAACCTAATCCAAGTCCAAATGACTTGACATCAGAAGTGACTTGCTTCCACCAGATATTTGTTCCGCTTGACTACTGAAGCCACCCTTTACTTTGCTCAGCAACACAGCTGCATGAGAGGACAAAGCCTTTTCGTGGCCAAAGAGACACAGCTGAGGAGACACTAAGAGCCCACAGGCATAGTGCTCCATGAGCCCAGACCCCTCAGCCAGCTGTCCATGGGCCATGGCTGCTACACATGCTGCCCCGTGGCAAGGGGGGACTCCAGTTGTCTCAACGCTCACAACACAGCCCCTGCCAGACACATGCAATGATTCAGCACGGCAAAAATCCTCGCCTGACCCTGATTAACACTGTTTACATGTGCCTGGGCACATACATCACTGTCACACCGACTGCCAGCAATGCGTGCTGTTTTACAGGCGTATTTGATTACCCCTTCCTACGTGTAACACCCCTCATTGCTTAGGGCAGGGTTTCTGAGTTATTTTAAAGTTCCTCAGAAAACCTGTAACTTATTTTGGGGACGATGAGTTGAGGTGAATGAGCAAGCCAAAAAACTACCAGCAAGCTATTGAAGTATCAAACAGCCACTCTCACAGCTAATGGAAGTGCTGAGATGCAATCAAACTAAAGCTGGCATGTAATTTCATTTTTCCCACCATTCTCCAGACATACTTAATAAGTACACTACATCTAACACTGAATGCATCTCTCTAAAATAATGGCATTAGTGTTGAAGCTCTAAGCCAAAGAGAAAAAAAAATATATACAGCTTACACTGGGGATTTATAACTTTCAAACCCAAAGTCTCTCTCCTGCCTAGATTTTTCATTCTTTTTCTTTTATTATTTTTAAATCAACCCAGTGACTTATTGGGAAACTGTATTAAAAATGAAAAAGCGGCAAGTCAAAACAGAAAAGCCCAAGTATCTCAAAGTTGTTCTTGTAGCAAATGATGTGCGAGTGAAAAAGGGCTACCGTTTTTCTGTGCTAGATGCCACAAGACAGACTGATCTGGATCCTCAACTGACAGAAACAGCACCACTCTACTGATGTCAGGGACCGTGAACTTACTCGGGCAAAGGCCCATTACAAGGTTTCATCCTCAGATAGTTCCAGACCTGTTCTGATAGAAAACTTCAGAGTAGAACTGCAAATGCCATTAAGAGAAGAATTCACACCGTATCAAATTCAAGGAACTTCAATTAAGGTACACGGAAAGCATCACCTCTATCCACATCAGCAACCAGGGAAAAAGTCCTCAGAAACAAGAACAAAAGAATTTTTAAAACTGGGTTAGATCAGAATTATTTCTATGTAACATCATAATTATATAAATAAATGGAAGAATCTCTTCTTTTAACCTGTAAAAAAATAAATAAATCTTTTTACCCCTATTAAAATTACTATTTTGATCACTGCAGCCCCTGAGGCGTGTGAGTTCCATCCCACATAATGCTTCAGAGTCAGGGAATGGAGAAATTATTAAAAGGGTAAAAAAAAAAATCTCTAAGAACTCTGTAATGGTGGTTTGTTTTCTTCAAACACTGTGCACATTAATTAAGCTGTGACAAAGCCATCAACCCAGGGATCATTTTTGCGGAAGCAAAAGTTATAAAATAAATTGCTTTCAATAGCCCATTAATTAAAATGGGAAGTGATTACAGAGTAACCACCTGAGGCCCATGCACGCTGAGAGGCGAGGGGCTGACCACTGCCTGCTCTCTCACAGTGGTGATCCTCAGAGCATCCTCAACAGATGTGCCTCATTAGAGAGGAACAAGCACGAGTAACAGCGCTTCAGATCTCTGACCAGACTTAGAGTTCAGTACCTACAAACAGCAGGAGTTTGTCGCCAATATTTTAAACATTAATGATCCTGCAATGCACATAAGCCACAGTTGGCTCTACTCGGATGCTGGCATCCCACCAAGATGTGAATGGCAGCACAACAGCCGATGGAAGCACCGTCCCTTTAGGCTGCTCTCACCAAGATTTTCCTCCCCTCAACGTCTTTCATGGCTTGAAAAGCAGCTTTGCCCCCTATTCCCCCAGTCAGAGGATATAAACATTTACTCGGTACAAATCAGAAACTTAAAAAGGCAACAACTATTTCAAATAAACTGCTTCTACTCCACAGCTGCTGCAGCCTTTCGCCTCTTTCACCACTGTATGAATCAAAAACACATGCATGAATAGGCCTTCAACCTTCAAAAGCATGTGCACAACCTCCCCAAAAGCTCACTGACAAACTGGCCTCAGCTCCACAGGAGAACGAGAGGGCAGGGAGACCATTTTACCACACACCAAACCTTTTTGATATCCCAAACATTACATGAATGCTTTGCTGCCTCACGAAACCAACGCTCCCTAAATTTGAAAAACAGTTAAATCACAAAGCATCTTCCATCTGGAAAAAAAATAAGCAAACAGTATTTGAAACTGTGGAAGGACACTGGTAAATAGGATCTGCTGCCCAGCAGATCTCCAGTATACTCTGTGTATACTGCTGCAAGCTCACTTGCAACATCTAAGCATGCAAAATATTTGCCTGCATTGGCCCCAAAAGATGTATTTGAAAACTAGGACAGTGGTCACAGTCTAAGTGGAGCAAGAGCACTGTCATTTCAACTATGATTTAAATCAAGCTCCAGTTGGCCTGTATTGGGGTGAAGTGGGAATATGGTATCAACCTCCACTTCCTGCAGTGTTGAGAAGAAATCTATTTACAGTGATTTCTACCAGGATTTTCCACCCAGACAACTAACACATGTACACTCCCAGTAGCAAAAGCACAGTCCAGACCCTGGCAAGCTATAATGCACAAGTCCTGCCAGGATGTGTCTGAGATAGACACATGTGAAATGATTCCTCTGATTAGGTGCACACTAATCCCCAGAGCAACCCTCCCCAAAAGCAAAAATATCACAAACTCTTCAGAAGACAGTATTTACAGCTCCGCAATGTAAATCTGTTGCAGGAGCCACCATTATAAAGGGGTGTTTTTCTGCAATATTTTGCAGCTGATACACACATCTATAAAAACATACAGTTAGAGTTCAGTCCTACATAGCTGTAAAGACAATTTACTTTAACATTTTATATATGCAAAAAACTATAAATGTGATATGAAAAAAACAATACATAACAAATATTCTTATTTTCCAATCATAACCATTTTACCTGGTCAGGGAGACATCAAATTAGAAACAGCATCCAGGGTCCTTTCTACTTAAATTCTTCCCCCTCAGACCTAGGAGCATTTCTACATCGCGAACTTGGAACCAACTATCTTCTTACTCTTGCCTTTTATGCACTTGTCATAACCAAAATACATTAATTATTTTTCCAAGCTCTGCTATAGGGGTGTCTTATTTTCAATCAGTTCCTTTTCAAAAGCTAGCATGGATAGAATTATTCCCTAAGGAATTACCTGACAAATTATATTAACATAAATGGCATTTACTGTAGAAAGTAACCAGATTAACACCAGGAACTAGAGTTGTAAATTAAGACTATGGGGCAAATAAGCACCTCTAAAATGATGATCCATTTTATTGATAACATTTACAGGAAACATATATCTGCTGCTGTGTTTGGAAATACTCCTAGTAACTGAATTCTATTATTTATGTTTTTTCTTAATCTTCTAATAAACTCTCTCAAAAAAAAACCAAAAAGGAAAAAGAAAGAATCCATTACCATTTTCTCTCTACAAAGTTGGAAATTCAAAGAAAGCAGCAATGTTTACAGTTTCAAAGGCAAAGTTGATTGCATTTCCAAAGAAAAAAACAGCAAATGACAAAATGAACAACTATGTATTTTGTTGGCTTTAATAATGCCCCACTGTTTTCTGTCAGTGCTTCTCAAAATCTACTACTTTACTCTAATGCTAATCAATATTGACTTACATAAAATCCTATCAGTAAGAAAAATAAGCATTATTTTCCCCAAAGCAGTAATTGTGTATTTGTCAGAAGCTACTGCTTGATGTTCCCAGCTCTCCAAGAACCTACGTTCAATTCCACTGCAGTTACGTAATTCAGACGAGGTCCTAATGCAAATAAAGTTAAATTGGCCGTGTTGTCCCTCATGCAGTAATCTTATATGGATGAGCTGTCATTTTAAATCTGACTGAAAATAACTGTAGACACCTTAACTGGACTAAAAAGAAGAACTAAGCCTCTTCTCCATAATAAAGCCAGTTACTGAGCAGCAGGGATCCACTTCATCATCAATTAATCTACTCAATGTGATCACTATTCAATACATGCACAAGGACAGCTGCACTTAAAGTAGCTTAATTAACTCCATGCATAACAAACCAATCAGAAGAAATTCAAAACACTTTTCTCCTGGTTTCATGAGACACTTTTGATGGGCAATTTTGCTTTCCAAAATACACATTTCTTCAGTATGAGAACAATTTCAACTTTATTTTTTAATAAAATCAACAGTCACCTATATATTGAGAGATTAACCACCTAGATGGAGGCGAGGCAGTCTGCAGGACTCACCCATGGCTTTCCTAAATAACCGTGCTTACTGACTCCTCCAAAGCACCTAGAGCTCCAATGATGAAAAAAGATATACATGATATTTCATCTATCTTGCAAGCAAATACAATTGGTCTGAGCATTTAAGCCAGCTATAAAGTAAGCTATTCCTAAATAAATGCCCACTAACTTTAACACACTTTGCAACTAAAAATATGCTCGCATCTGCAGCATTCCCACAAAAAGAACTAAATGTGAGCCCCCAGAAGAGAAGACTGATTGTTTTTTCTTCCACTGTTTACAGCAGTTGCTTTGGTGCCTTTGAAAACAAGCCCTATTCCCAGAAGCAATCTCTGCACTGGGAATCGCGGCACAGCAGCTCCTGGCACACAGAAGCCTGGATGGGAGCTCCTCTGGAGGGCAATGCACACCTGGGCTCCCATGCTGGTGTTTCGGGTCCCCTCTGCTGAGCCAGGCAGAAATACAGGCTCTTAAGTGTCAGTGCAGAAAAAGTGTGACTTTTTCCAGAGAGTGGAACCTGGAATTCCCCACCTCCCAAACTTCATGCTGAGTTTCTAATCCTCAACAGGATACTAGAGTTAAGGTCAAGACCATACAGACACATCAGTAATTAAAAAAAATACCTTTCTGGAAAGGGTTGGGGTTTTTTTCAGCTTCCTTTTTTTAGTGTGGATTTATCTTTGTTTGGCCTTTTTTAATAGGCTGGGAAAATTCTTTAATAAGACGCTGAATTCAGACATTAATGGAATTATGAAAATGTGACTATCAACCACTCAGCCAAGGATAACAAGGAACAAAGAGGCTGGCTTCTGGAAGTGAAAACCACTCCTTTCCAGTCTATTAGATTAGCCCGAGACAGGCAACAAGACAGCAATTACAGAAAGCAATGTGATGAATACCATTTATATGGTCTTCCAAAAACAATCTTCATTAAAAAGTCCCAGACAGCAAGTTAAAGAAACTTCTGCAAGTCTGGAATCCAAAGCCAGGGTTAGACACCAGCTGACAGAAAGGAGGCCCAGCGTGTCCTCACATTGCCAGGCTTTAGCAAGATCACTTTGTAAAACCTTGGTCTTCAGCAAGGTGGGGGCCAAAGAGCACAGAGGACAACCACACCTGAACATGCCATGAACAGACTGCCTGAGAAACCACTGCACAGCTCTGTGTTTATCAGGTATCAGTCTCATAACCCAAGTCATTTTTTACAAACCTAACATGCATTTCCACCAGAAATTTGCTTGATTAAGATAAAAGGAGGGGAAAGAGAAAAGGGAGACCTAAGAAGGGTTTATTATTCCTCTAAAGGAAAATAAAGGACATCACACTTTCATGTTCCTGAACCCTCTTACCTGTTGAAGGGCATTTCAAGGCAGGATTGTCCTCTACTGCTGGCACACCAGGAGCCTTGCAGGCAAACCTCTGCCGGTGCTGCTGCACGTGCTCCCCGGGATGTGCGGCATCGGCCTGACCCGCTTCGTTGGGCTGAGCTGTCCGACCGTCCCCTGTGCTCTCCACGGAGCGTGGGGAACCCTCGTGGGGACATGTGGTCATCCCCAAGTCACCCCCAGGGGGGGGTTTGTACCGCACCGCTGGGGAGCCCACAGCAACAGGGCTGTTCACAGCAGAAAGGCGGACCCTTGGCAAGTCGGGCTCATCATCTTCAGGGATCGGGTTGTACCATATTTCTCCTTCATCGTCCGCATCGTTATCCTCACCGAAGTCCAAAGCAGCGCTCCTCGTTGTGGCGGGGCTGGTGGTGCCTGGCAGGGCACCGACGGGAGCGCGGCCTCGCACCAGGCCCTCCTGCCCCACTGGCGACGTGGAAGGAGCCCACGGCACTGTGGGGTCAGGCAGCAGGGTGGGAGATTTGGGTACCAGGATAACAGCCCCGTGCGCTTCCTTACAGGCGTTTTCATCTTCCGGCGGCGGCGGCCGGTGCGTGCTCTGCTGCAGCCAGCTGCGCTTCTTTGAAACCGTGATGCTGTTCAGCTGCGGTCTGAGCTCGGGGACCTCGCTGGCCTGGGGGGACTTGGGCTCCTTCCTGCTCCTCGAAGCTATGTAAACATTTTCTATTAAATCTGTTCCCAGGAAGAAAGGCAAAAAGAGAGGGACAGATAAATGTTTAGAATAGCATTTTACTTTTGATAGATGAACATATGTGCTGTCTAATTTGCATTAGACCTCATCCAAAAGGACAAAAGATGTTTTGATGTGATCACAAAATTCGATTTGAGCCTGTCAGAGCGGAATGTGCACATAATTAATAAAGAGTCAGTCTTGTTTGGCTGTATTTTTAACACCATGTAATTTAGATAAATGGCAGCAAGATAGCCCTGCTGGAAGGTCACGCATACTTAGACAGAAATAGCTGCTTTTTGTTCAGTTGAGTTAAGTTACAATTGGTTTGGAAAGTTGCTACGTAGTATTTCCAGTTTTCTTATGCCAATGAAGAAATAGCCCCTGGTTTTAGTGTAATGTATTGCTTAAATGGCTCCAAAAAACCCTACATAGATTCACTTCTGGATTTAGATACAAAATAAAGGTGAGGATGTGTCTTGCACAAAAAAGAAACTCCAGAAAGGACTGTCCTTACCAGCTTCATCCTATCATTAAGACAGAAGCACCCCTTGATTTGTGGGGAAAAAAACAAAACACACCATCAGGAAAGGAAGGAAGGAGGAAGAAAAATGTAGAGAAGTTTTTAAGTATCTCATTACACAACAAAAATTTCATGCAACACCTAATCACATTCCACTGACTGCTCCCAAAATGACACAGTTTCCTTAAAGCAATGGACAAACATTCAATAATGCATCAAAAAAGCCACTTGCACTGGAGCCCCTTGTCAGAGCACGTCCAAGCAGCCCACTCTCCAGCAGTGCCACTCCCTGTCCGCTGGGACTGGAAGGAGAGCTGCAAACACACACAAATTAAAGCCAGGGAACGGAGGTCAGGTAACCCTCATGCTCCCCTGCGGAGGAGGACAGCCCAGACAGGGCCTGCTCAGCCCCCAAGACAGATGGGGATAACTGGGTTCTGATGAACAGACAACTTGTTTTCACGCAAAGCCCTCTGCAATTGGAAATTCCAGATGGGAGCAGCGATTTGATACTGCTTGAACATTATTCTCAGCAAAAAATTATTTACACAGCAATAACATAAACCCAACTAATCCAGCTGTAGACAAGGAGACAGGAAAAAGGACTGTCACTGGAACACCATCCTTGCAACCCTCTTTTCAGGCTTGTATATTAATGACAGAGAGATCCTTGATAATATCTGAAACCGTCATTTCATTTGATGAAAGATTCAGCATTTGGTGATTTTTTTTTAAATGAGCTTTGCTTGCTTAGCTGAAGTGCAATACGAACACTGTTTGTGATTTGAAGAATTAACGTGGTTCAAAGAACTACCAAAGTTAACCATGCTCCTTTTGCAGCCTGTGCACCTCCACTGAAACACTGCGCTGGACTGCAGCCTGGGTCAGTCAATGAACAGAATCCGAGGAAAATGCGAAAGCAGTGCTGAGGACACAGATCTCTAGCAAAGTTCCAGTGATTTGGCAGCAACCATATTCCTCCCCCCTCCTATAGCCTGGAAATGTAAGTGTGCCATTGCAAAGGTTCCTCTTTACACAATTTCATCACTATTCCAAGTAAGAACTAACAAGAAGGAGAGGGAACTATCTGCAGTGGACACAGGGCTGTGCCTACATTTCCAAAAAGTCAGTTTGCAACAGGGACTTCTTGGGCAGGCATTCTCCTGCTGGTGAGGGCAACCTCAAAGCCCTCCGCTTCTGCACCATCACCCCAAGGAGCGGTCCCTGTTGTCTGGTGACATAAATAGATGGAGCACCTGAGAGCTGTATTTCCACAACCAAAATTATCCACAGCTTCCTACTTTGCTGCAGAAATGCGAGCCCTTCCACGCTGGTTACGGCAGCCTACAATTTCCAAAGCAGCAGGCTCCTAATAACTGCATGTGCCTAAATATGCACCCAGTGGCACATCTGGCGTCAGCCTCTGGCTGCCCCTCGGTCCCAGCAGCAGCAAACATGCAGAGCAAACTTAACTTTGTTTTCAGCATCTATCCGGGTATCTCAATAACAAACCATCAGCAAAAGCTTACCGCAGGAGCATTAATAATCCAGCAGCTCCTCCGGTGTACTCCAATAATCCCGCTGCTTGCAGAGACATGCTGCCTATTACTTGTATTCAAAACTACCCCTTCGCCATCTCCAAATGAACCAACGTGCTGCCAGAAGATATTGATTGCAAATGTTCACTGAATCTCATCCAAACGAGATACTTTCACATAAATCTTCCAGCTGCAGTTCTTGCAATTGACAGCTTTATTTGCAAGCACTGCTTCCCCTCAGTCTTGATCCTGAAAGCCCTCATGCCTGTGTTTATCTTAGTAACGAACTGTTTCCCATACAAGTATCTGCACAGCCAGTGGTTCAGTGTCACAGAGCAAGTTTTCAACATCACCAACCGTTATAGTAATGAACCAATTTTAAATAAATACAAAGCTTTCAGAGATGGCACATACCTCTAGTGCTAGAGCAAACGCTCATTCAGAAGAACGCCATCTACTCTCAGTTAGTACTCTAACATATTTAATGTATTCTAAATAGCTATATTAAACCTCCACACAAATACAGAACCAGACAAGGGTTCCTTCCCAAAAGGCTTCAATGTGGTGTTGAATAATAATAAAAAAAAAAAGTCAGGTGTTCCCTTCACCTTCCACTTTATCTAGAAAAAAATTAAATAGATCACTATTTAAATTTAAAATGTTATGGTAACAACACAGGTTTGCTCAGAAATCAGAGCCTCGATGTTTCAGCCCAACCGAGGTCAAAATTCATATTCTGCCTATTACGTCGGCACATGAAACACTCCGGCATGGTGCTGGGCACCGCTCCTCGGGCAGCAGGGAGGACAGGAACGGCTTTTTTCCAGTCTCTCCATATATGGACCAGAACAATCCATAGTTCTTCTGGTTATAATAGCAGCTACGTAAACATTTTTTTCCCCATTATGTTTCCCAGTAAAACTAAGAAATATAATAATTGTGTGTTTAAGTGGGACAACAGCAAGGCTAAATATTGACTTGGAAGCTTTCAAACGCATCATTTCAGAAAAAAAGCAGCAAACAAAGCCAGAGAGTGACGAACAGCCTTGTGAGAGGAGAAGGTGCAGGGATTCACATGAAACAGGGGGCTGAACTCAACCACCTCTCATTTTAATGAGGAACTTCTATTGCCAAGCAGGGCGATCACGGACACGAGGCCGCTACCGTTGAAGATTGATCCAAGACCTAAATTTAGATTTGCTGAAGTGCCCGATCGCTGTTCACAAGAGAGGTGAAGGTTACACAAGATCTGGGAAAGAGACAAAACCTCACCCCACCGCGCACCGGGGGCTCCGCCGGGAACCCCCTCGGCGCTGGGGCTGTTGTTTACCTGCAGTTTACGTAAGCTGGCACCGGCCCACACAAATGAAGTCGGCTTTCAGACACGGGCGGGGGGCTCAGCACTCCCGGCCGGGCACAGCCCAGCGCCG
>VZRW01013536.1:328341-347740 GCA_013398125.1 Aegotheles bennettii | reverse complement strand
GCCAGCGGGGGCCGCCGAGCGCCGGACGCGGCCGGGCCGCCTGTCCCGACCCGTCCCGTGAAGCGGGGATGGGGGTCACCCCCGGCCCGCTGAGAGAATCCGGTCCCTCCGGTGCAGGGCGAGAGGCACGGTCCGTGCCGGCCGGAGGTGGCCCGGGACTGTCGCAGGTGGGCGGCCAGCCCGGCCCCGCGGTCCGTCCTGTCGGGCACAGACCCCGTCAGTGCCCTGAGCTGCACTCGGAGCCGTTCTCGCTGCACCTCAGAGCTCATCCCTCTCAGCCATGTGCGTGGCGTTTCTTGCCCAAGACCAAAAGATCACACCACATTTTAAATACTGCTTTTCTCTTATTTTTTTTCCCCAAAATTAAGCAAATCTGTAGGCTGCAGCCTCATTCCCCCCACCCGGTGGGCTCAGGCAGTGCGTGTGGCAGTGTTTTGGGCAGGTTTTCGGGCAGCTCCCCTGCAGCTGGGCAGGTGGGGAACAGCCCCTCGCCCCCGGAGAAGCCTCCTCAGGCTCCTCAGCAGTCCCACCAGTGAAGCGGGGATGAAGCTGGCCTTGGCCTTGGCAGCCTTTAGCATTCCAGCCAAAGCATCACCCAGGTAAAAGACAAGTGGCATTAGGACAGCACAATAACTCACTGAGGCTGCCAAAGTGGCCAAGGGTTCGGCTTTGTTGTACGTGTTGCTCAGCTCCATCATGCATCAGTTCCATCAGCACAGCCCTTCAACACTGACCCTGGGAAAAAGCGTGTCATTGATTTCATACCAAGATAAAACACTGAGACAGCTTTTGTTGGTTAACACCTCCATGGGCCTACATTTCATTACCAACAACTTGAGGAATATATTTTGCAGCTTTCTATATTGCACATCTTGCAGATGACCCGCAGTACGCCTGTCTCACGGTGGGCGAGAGTGGAGGAGCCATGGCTGTCAGCGGTGGGGTGGCTGTTCCTCCTCTAAAAAAGCCCAATGCCACCTCCTCTAACCTGACCTTACCTGTTTGAGTGGTTAAGCTTTCATTTACAACAAAAACTTTGATTTCCAGTCTGGAATCAGTATGTAAAACTAAGCCTTTTACTGTACCTCCCAGAACTGTGGTCCTGATCTGTAAGTCAAAGAAGAAAGGTATAAACATATTTGATGGCATTTTCTTTTTGTTCATTTCATCGTCAGATGCTGAAACAGGTTGCCCAGAAACACCGTGGGATCTATATCCTAGAGACACTGAAAACTTGGCTGTCCCTGGCCAAGCTCATTTACATGGCTCCTGCTCTGCACGGGGGCTGACCAGAGGCCACATCCAACCTAAATTACTCTCCCACCTCTGAATCTTTCCTTGTACCAGAGCTGCCATCCTCTCTAGCTGAGACATGGCTCGGATAGAAGGAATGAAGTCCAACCGAGCAGAACACCAGCAACAAAATCCCTGGTAAAATTCTGCATGAGCTCCACAGCTCAACCGCACTGAGCTTACTGATGCTACCAGGAGGATAGCAGTGCCACCAGCAAATGTATGCCTGAAGCAAAGGTCATGCATTTGAAGTCTAGAAGAGGGCACCTGCCCCATTAAAAAACACTGAAGAGATTCAAAGCAGCTAGCAGATGAACTCTGACCTTTTTCTGCAAGAAAAACTTGTTGCAACTGTTTCAAACTGAGTGAACAAAAGGAGTCTACACCTACCCTGTCAGCTCCACACCTGCAGATTTCCCACCTCTTTAATGGGAAATCAGATTCCTCCTGTCTACCTGAGCCTTAGATTGTCTGAATTCGGTACCTAATAAATAACAATTTATTTTACTTAAAGTAACTGTATGTAACTTTTAGCAAGTTCCTCTTACTTAGGTGGCATTTTTGGAAATTTTTGTTAATTGGATATTTCCCTTTAGCAATTAAAACAATAGTAGTAGGTAGTAGGTACTAGCCAGAGTAAGGACCAAGTCCTGCAAAGCACTGGAGTACTGATGCTTGGTGTGCAGTACTGCCTTCTCCCAGGAGTATTAGCTATGGAAACAAAAGAAAATTCAACATCATTATGTTTTCCTTGCTGCTTCACACAGTATTTTCTTCACGTTCTGTATGGTTTTAAATGTTAGTTTAAGCATTTAGATTATTGCTCTATGCAGTAGGCACACAGGAAATGGCTCGGTGAAAAGCTGCCAATAGTTGAGTCTATAAACACAGTTTGATCTGTATCTTAGAAAATTGTTTCCATTCCAAACTGTGGTTACAAAGCACTTTTTCTTGTTGGCAGCTGGATTTTTTTTAAATCCCTATGCATCCTGTATTTGCCCAACAGAGTTGGCATTGATCACACAAAAAAAACCTCTGCAGATAAAATAACATTAAGGATCTAGCTGGAACTAACTTGAGCCAGTGGAGTAAAAGTCAAAGCTGAGCTTTTGTTTTCAGCTCAGCCTGTTTTGTTCAGGAGCTGCAAAGCACCCAGTGCCAAACATGGGTCCTTTTACTCGGCCTTCTACAAAAAGTAACAGCTACTTCAAGAGGACGGGACTAGAGCTTGCATAGACTTGAACAGGCTTCTTATTAGGAGACTGGCAAATATTTAGGATTAGCTAAACACTGTGACTTTAAACAAATAGAAGTATTCTTCTGAAGGTACAAAGAGAAATGTTTTTATACTTTTTTTCATTAAGAGACTGAGATTTCGTCAATTACTTAATCTTTTCTGAGTCAGCGACATAAGAATTGTAAATGACTGCACAAGCAAAAAAGTCAAATTTAAGTTGGAAAAAAATGATGAGGAGGAGATCCCTGGTGAAGAAACTGATGCATAGGTGGCAACTTTTGTGTACTAATATAGCTGAGTGATGAAATTACGCAGATAAATAGTTCCTAATAAAAGACTGACAAATAATCTTTACCGCCTTGCTGACAGCTTCAGAGATCAGCTCTGCCTCAGCAGATGCCTTGCAGAAGCTGTGCTTCCTAAGGTACACAGGCTTTTGTTTCTGTACAAACTGGGGACTGGTTTTAAACTGCTCTGGTCTGATTTTGGAAAATTCCACCCCTTGTAGCACGTAAGACCTGCTTCTGTACCTGAATTAAAAGTTAGGTATTAATTTAGGATGTAGCCATGTAAAGATACACTTTGTTTTACTTCAGTGGGATTCATTCATTTGAGTCTGGAAACGTGAGTGAGTCTCCTTTTCATTAAAGCTTAGCAAATCAGTGTCTTTTTTCCCTCAAAACCTGTCGCAGACAGGGAGATAAAGTGACAACTATATGACTAAAGCAGAGCTGATGACAGCTGGGAACTGGAAGGATTTGAATGTCCCAATAAAATCTATGAGCACTCTTTTTATTGAAAGTGTCTGCCTTCCTGACATCGAAATGGACTGAAATAAGAGTCTCATGAAACTCTATCAGGCAGCTAATAGCCGTGTGCATTATCTCCAGTCTGCCATGTGACTGATCTCTCTCAGATGCAGACAACACTACAGTCATCCATACCTTTGTTACCCCCAGACCATATTTTGAACTGGCCATCCGAGGCACCCCAGAGGCCCTGAGGGTCCAGAATACAGCTGGTTATCTTCTTAGGAAGGCAAACCAGTGGGAGAATAAACCATTTATATTCTAAACCTGAGGAGGTTGCTAGACTACAGGCTGGACAAAGCTGAAGGTGTTCATTACCCAAATGGCTCCACCATCTGCTCCCTGGTCTCTGGTCCCATTTGCAGCTGGGGTTAGACTTTTTAAAAGCAAATTTTAGAAACTTCAAGGGCAGTCAAGTGTTTGGCTCAAGCCACTGACTCTCTTCTAGAGCACATCCTTGCCAGAAACCTCCTTAATCAAAAACTGCTTTAAGATGCACCGCTGCCAGGATCTTATACCTGGTGCAGTTGTTGAACGGCAGGCATGAACTTCTGGATGTTCTCAACCAGCAGGCAGTCTGCCAGCCTACACTGGGGCATTCTTACAGCTGTCAGCAGGTCTGGAATGGACAATTCATCAGCTCTGCAGAGAAGAGAACTGACAGGACACCACACCTGCATTGCTGTTGCTTGGCCATGTCCAACCAAACTTGGTACCTTCTCACAAGGAGGTAGTGGACCTCTGAGAAGTCACTGCCACCATCAGTTCCTCTCCAGCTCCTGTGGCATGGGCCTCCTGGGCTCTGGCAAGGTGACTTACAGCATCAGGACAGTGGCTACCCAGCCTGTATATCCCTGTATATACCCTGAGCCTGTTGTTCCCCGTGGCGTGGTGTACTAGTCCTGTTCAGCTGTAATTAAAATTAAACAGAGAGGATTTTAAAAGCCATGTAAAATTAACCAAGATTCAAATGAGCAGTGCAATGGAAATACTTCTTTGTTGATAGCTATCAGCTAAGCTAAGCAGCAGGAGCGGTCATGGCTTTGCCTTCTGTGCTTTGTCTAAACAGAAATCAGACAGCAATTCATGCTCTTCTTAGTATCTTGCAATTATTGTTTTAAGTTGGCATTCGTCTTTTTAGAGAATGCAAGCTAACATCTCTGAGCTTTTCAAAACATGCCATTGACCATTAGGGCTGTCATTTACCACCTCAGACTGCAATCTTACAGCATGCCAGTGCTGTGGTAGGGTGCCAGTCTCACTGAAGATATGATAAAAATACCAAAGTATTTTGGATACGAAGAAGCCAAAGCATTACCCGTACAGTAAAATTAGTCAGTATCATGACCATCTTCACCATCACCATGATAGTCAGCCTCTATGTTACAAAGCCAAAAAATGAAAAAAAAAAAAAAAGCCAGAGAAACACAGCATATCACCTCGGGCTGCTGAGAGATCTGTGGAATTTCATGTGTGAAATATTCTCCTCTTTCTCTCCGTTGTGTGTGCATCAAAGGGAGCAATCAGAGAAGTGAGTAGTAACACACTATGACAATGAAGCCTGTGCATGCAATAGCGTGTTCATGCTCAGCTTGTTTGGTGAACCTGAACAACACCATGTTGGTAGTGGCTGAAAACTGGAAAAGCACTTTTGTATAGCTACACAAGTGAGTTTCTTTCTTTTGCATCTTCTGGAGTGCACTTGCCAAGTAGAACAGAGAAGGAAATTTTCCCGTTTAGGCCAGGCACTATGGAGCACATGTTTTGACCTGATGGGCTTTCTTGACTTGTAAGGAACAAGGCAGCGAGGAGAAGACTTGATCCTGCTGGCTCAGGCAGGGAAAGTCCCTCATTTGCAAACTTGCCAGGGTTAATGCCTACGTTCTGCTGACAGCTTGCTCCCAACACTCACTCCCGAGATAACCAGGAATGACAAAAGCGCAGCAGCTGATAGGAAGGAGGCATGGTCAAGATTAATTATAAATGTTCACTGTAACTTTTAGTCACCCTTGAAAGACACGACAGAATCCAAACAGAGATGAAAAAATAGATTTATAATCTCATTTGTGCTCCCTTAATCCCACATCTCCTTGTTCACTTGTATCCAGACTCATTTTGTTTTAAATATCTCAAGCTATATGGTCCTACTACTATTACAGGAGTCTATCCAGTCATGTGATTCAAAGTATTTCCAAAAATTTAACCCAAAGTTAGTCAGCTATTCTATCCAGTCATGTCTCATGTGATATATTAGTGTAATGTCCTGCTGATCTTCTGTGGCTGCTCAGAGTGTGGCACATGGTCCTAGGTGGCATCTCTTCCTATCCAGCCCAACAGCCCCCACAACAAGTGGCAGCCCAACAGGCAGAGGTGACACCAGCACAGGGGCTGTCACCCAGTCCCCCGTGGGTTCCTCCAAGTTCCCAAGAATATTACCTAGACAATAAGATAGATATTTAAATACAATTTAATCTTTCACATAATTTAAAATCAATTTACTTTTCACTTTGAAATATTTTCTGAGTGGGAGTGAAAAGTCAATGTATCTCAGCTGATTTCAAGGAGATGGGAAAGGCTACAAAGTCTTCTCTGCTTTCTGTAGTGGGCCCTCACAGTAAGGGCACTCCTCAGATGAGATCTGTTATTGAGAAGTGTGAGCTATTGAAAATATTCAAAATATTTACATTCTTTAGTGGATAGGAGCACTACTTTATCCTAATCTCTCTTCTAATTACTTGAGTTTCCAGCCATGCCACAGAATAATCTATGTAATGCCCACAACAAAGACCCACAGCACTTTAATACAACCAATTTCAGACGATATCTCAGTGGTGGGGATTCTGAAAGCCCGTGTGTATTTACTAGCTTACATCCATATGTCACATTAGATTTTTCCTTGTTTAATCCCCTCCACTTTCCTTCTCATTGCTAAAATTGGTTTCCTAAATGCCTTATTCTTCTCCAGAATAAAAAGACTCAACAATATGTAAAACACAAGTATTTAAAGTTAAACTTCTGTGTTTTTTACATTGAGCTGTAAGATCTAAAATGGCTGGTTTTTTAAAATCTATTTTTGGATGAGTTTAACTTAGTGTGTTTCCAAACACCAGTTTCTGCTCTGAAACATCACATGTGAGGTCATTTTCAGTGTTCTTCCACTTTTCTCTGGCAAATTCCTCTGTTGCTTATATAGAAAAGAAACACAGCTAAACAGGATGTAGCGAGTGTAAAAACAGAATTTGCATGGGAGGGACAAGGGCAGAGGGAAGTCTGAAACCAAAATTACTCTGACTGGCTTTTTGAAACTGTTTCCAAGGTGACAGAAACCCCTTTATTGCAAGGTTACTCATTTTTCTTGAACCACTGCCAGGATTTTGAGCTAACTTTTAGTTCTAAAGAACTAAAATTATCCCTCTCTTTCTCAAAATAAAACTCAACCAGCCAAACACAACAAAACAGATTTTAACTACATAGTGGCTTCTATATTCACGACCACCACCAACAAAAAATCAGATCAGATTGTAAAGCTGCCAATTTTAGCATCCCTTTGGAAGATTTATCCCCAAATAGCATATTCTATTTAGGCATATAGTTCATCAGGTATCACAGGCTAAATTATGCACTAAGACTCTTACCTGTTTTCAGTCTTCCTGAGAGACAGGACCCTGCCTGTGTAACTAATGGAGGTCAAAACCTGCAGGTTGTGAAAGGGAAACCTTGAGGGGACACACACACAGAATATGTTTCTTCAAATCTTCGTATTTAGGGAAAGAAAAAGACACCCTAAGAAAACACCAGACTGCCTCCTGCACTGTTCTATAAAACCACCATAAAACCGATGGTTTGCTTCAGCAGTGCTACAGATGCAGTAGAGCTGATGCTCTGTTGACTACAGTGCCAAGTCTCAGAGCTTTAACACCTAGAAATCGTTAGCACTTTGATGTGAAAGCCCTCTTTTGGACAGCACGTTTTCCTTCTTTAAGGATAAAAACAGTAACGTTCATTTTCTTCCCCAGTCGTGCTCTCATAGAAAACATTCCAAAATTCAACTCGAGTCATCTTCCCCCTCTACTTTGCCTGCTCCTGAAACACAACAAATGAATTAATGCTCTACACCAGCATTTTTTTCCTTTCTAAACAGCAAATGGGCTGAATGAAGACCCTTAGGTATGTACCTGCTTTACCTGAACAACCCCAGAGAATGATGCCCTTGGTTTTACCTCCTCTCTTTCCCTGACTTACTCTGTCACAGCTGAGATTACTGCAGGGTTTTGGGACAGAGCTCCACAGAAGACTTATTTGCCTGAAGTGGGACTTCACCAGCTCTAGACCTGACATCCACTGCAGTCCTCACACCTCTTCCTTTGGACTCAGAGGGGCTTTGCCCGTAATGCTCTCGGGACCCTGAGCTTTGCCACACACGGGAGCAGAACCCTCTCCAGATAGCTAAAACATGTTTATCGGTCTTTTTGACAGCCAGTTAGTTAAAACAGTTTTAACAGTCAGCAACCTCTCATGGAGATGAGTTTACTGATCACTTCAACAGAAACCCACGTCTCCAGGATTCAATGTGCACAAGCACACAAAACACACGCTGGCTCCACTGACTGCCCCCACCTCCTCGGCCCACCCAGAGAAAACCAGCTTGTGATTCACAAAAGCATTGGGGTCTCCAGTGGCACTTCTAGTCCCACACATAATTTCAGAAGGATAACAGTTGTTATGGATGGATGTTAGGAAGGAGCGTTTCCCAAGGAGGCATGTCCTTTGCCGCTGACAGGCGTGACCCTTGTTCCCACCCATGTCCAGCGCCACGGCTGCTGTTACCTAGAGATCAGCACTAAGTGAGGAAGAATCTGCTCCTCCCAGGTGTCAGGGTCTCCTACAGACCCAGTTGATGCCAGCTTTTACCATTCCGTTGTCCTTATGTTGTAGTCAAAAGAGACTACTGCCAGGTGAGAGCGCCAACATCAGAGAGCATCAATCTCTTGTGCAGAGGCAAAAGCAGCAGTGACTGAAGCTGCCAGCACTGGAGTCCTGCTCGTGCTCTGCAGGGAAGGGAGACAGAATACATGGCAAGCAGGATGCGAGTGCACAATCACTCTGACTGGCTCTCAGATAACACACAAGACATCAGCTCTCCCTGCTTCTGTAATTTGGGGTACTCCCCAGAAGAGCGAATCAAACTACTTGTTCCCTGTGCCAAGTCTTGCCAGTAGTTAGCACGCAATATTTAGGAATCCCGTTGGGAAATGTACCCAAAGCATCAAATAAAAGGTGAATGATGTATTTTTATATGTCCGATTCAGCAAGCATGGCTGAGTCATTTGTCTGCTGAGAAGCATGCTGGACATGGCCTCTCTATTTCTGTATGGAATACATCCATCTCCTCTGCTTGTCCCTAGGAGATACAGAGAGGGAAGCTCCAAGGACTTTTAGCCCAGTCAGCAGAGGCCAGCCCAATCTTATTAATGCAGCTATGACAATGCAAATCTCTGCATCTCAGGTACTTTTAAGATGCCTGTCATGCTGGCTTGCACTCCCTGTCAGATTTGCATGTAAAATACATATTTTTGAAATACATTCACAAATGTTAACCTGAAGCAGAATTTTTCTTTGCCTGTCAGCAAAGAGCATCTGGAAATGATTGATCTCTCTCTCCACCTTGCCCAAATGTCCTCACGGACAAATTAATCTTTTAAGACAACTATATTAAAATAAAAAAATGTTTTTGTGAGCTTGCTAAATCCAGATGCTATTAAAGTTTTCCTGAGAAGACGGCATAGGGAGGGAGAAGGGGTTCATTCTTTCTAGAAGTAAAAAACCACAAATCACTTTTCTTATTCTATTGCTAGGTGTACAACAAGGCTTCAGCCCACAGCAAGAGGCAGGTGCTCAATGCTACGGTCCCTGGCAGCGTAAATTCACGCGTGCGATTAGCTTCATATGCAACAGACTTTCCATGGCCAAGCTGAGCTTCATACACACATACAGATTCTTGCAGGAATGAATGCAGCATCTCTAAGGAGAAACGTTAATGGTCTGAGAACAACAGATAAGCAGTGAGAAATGCTGAAATTTACTTCCACTCTCATTCTCCACCCCCCTGTATTTAATATAAGAACCAGTGAATCAATTAATAGAAAAGAAAATCCAAGGTGAGGAAATAGCTACATTTAGAAGCCAATATTGGCGTGCTACAAGAGCACAGACCTTGCATCCAGTCTGCCTACAGTTGTGTTTTTCCCAGCGAGGCTTATTTTGGTGCAAAGGCGTGTCCCGGCGACACTCCGGCCCTGCGTGTGCACGGGCAGGGTGTGACTGCACAAGTATTTCAGTCTGGATCAGGAGGCTGCTTTTGAAGTCACTCTCCCTATCAGCCCAGCAGACTCTGCTTTGGTTTTCAGAGTGCACCAACTGGATTCCTTTCAGATGAAACTCAAATCAGAGGATGCACTCCAGGAGTGCATTTAATGCACTTGGACTGCTGCTGGCTGTTGAGTCTATGGAGGCAAAGCACAGACTAGTTCATGTTACAGGCACTCTCCCATCATGCCAAATGACTTACTAATGTAAATGTAGCCACAGACTGAAAAGCATCCTTTAGTATGATATCAGAAATAGATTTGGTTATATCTCATATAGCTTCCCAACAATCCTTTAGTATTCACCAGCAGGGTCAGTAAAGCTGCCTATTTTGCAATAAAAACTGGAGAGCTACTTATTTAACAAATAAAACCCATATACAATGTAATTGAGAAAAACAAACAAATGTTCAAGATTGAACTGACCATCTGAAATGTATTATTTCCCACGCACCAGGGGAGCCAATTTCACAACTGCTTTTATGTTTGGTTCTTAATGTTCAAGTGTGTATACACAAACCGGGATGTAAACACAGCACTGATGGAAAATCCTATAGAGTTTCCCAGGAATTAGTGCTGTTACTAAACTTGATAGCTTTCCAGGTTAATATCCGCAGAATGCTATTAAGACCTATGCAGAATGTATGTAAGAATTGTTTCTGAAAGAGAAAATATTACAGTAACTGTCCCCAAACATTCAAAAAATGTTATAAATTCACAGTGCAAAACAGTTCAAAAAGCCATTGCAGTACTAAGAAAGTCTGGAGCAAGACACCAAGAAAGCAACCACAATAGATGTGCACTGTTTCAAGAGACAATCAAGTACCAGGCTGAATCCAAGAAAATCAGGGTCTACAGTTTAAAGTGGTATTGCAAATCCAAATGAGCATTATGCCAGCAGTTAACAAAAGCATCCTCTGCTGGAGCAGTGTAGCTGAAAAGCCAGCAAATGTGGAATATAAGAACTAAACGATTGCAGGGCTTCATTTGTTCAGGGGTCTGTTGAATGATTTTGCCAATGGAGCAGTGCATGTTTCTGCCAGTTACGTGATACTTCACTGACTGAACAGCTACTGTGGGCTGCAGCTGTCTCAAAAAGGCTGAGAAAAGGCAGGGAAATAGGGAATCCCCAGCAGGAGGATGGGGACAATATACACCTGGGATCCTCAGAAGGTCAGACCAGAATTAATTTGTCACTGGATCTTAACCATTCAAGGAGCCCTGAATTTAGATATATCAGACAAGTCTCCCTATTTCATCAATATTGGAATCACTGAATGACATGGATTCTACCTATTTTCATATTACCAGCTTGTGGTGTCAATTATTGCTTCTGTGGGGAAATAATACAAGGAATAATAATACAGTGTTACAATAATACAATGTTAATATAACATTTAACATAATGATACAAAGTTATAATAATAATTCTATAGCATATCTCTCTGTGTTGTCTTATATAAGTCTATCTATTGCTTTATACAGACACTTTGGAAAATATATGTCTGTAAGATGTAAGCAGTATTTCATTACCATGTCAAAGATCATGATGACATGACCTATTTAAACTGTCACTGAGATACAGATTATTTACAACTATCCAAGAGGCATGCACAAAGGCTCCTGTGAGAACAAGTCACTAATGGCAAGCAAAAACTTAGATCTTCTATAAAAATCAGTATTTCTGTAAATGTGTTTTCAAACAAGCCTTTGCCATTGCCAGCCTTTTAACTACATTAAATAATACAACTCTTTGAAACGTTTCAGACAATATATAAGCTCTTAGTCTCACAAAATACAATTTTATCAGCACTAAGGAAGGGATTTCTGCATTTCTCTGAAGCATCTAATTACAACAGAAAGTGACACTTTTTCTAGGCCAGAAACCGAATAAGAGAAGTGGTTTGTTGTGGGTTTTTGTTTTGTTTTGTTTTTTGTTTTTTTTTTTTGTAAAACCCTTCTTTTGGTCTTTATTAAGTTATGATACTTCCTATGAAAGAAGTGAAATCAGTCTCTCACATCACCTGGTCTGGTTCCCAGAGGCATCCCTTTCCACCCTGTGCCAGAGAAGCTACCTGTTTAACAAAACTGGACCATGATCTGCTTCCCAACAGACAGGCTCCCTGATTACTTTTGCTGGGAGCCTGCTGCCGGGGGCAGGTGGTGGTTGGGTTGGTTTGAGGAGGGTATGTTAATCCTCTCCTGATAAGTCCTGTGGTTTAACTCTCCATTACACTTTCCTGGTGTTACCCTGTATTAATCCTGTATTTGTTTTCAAATCAGTCCATCTACAGCAAGAAACAGATGGTGGGAGAAGTGAAGCAAAGGGATGGGAAATCAATGTTTGCTCCACAGAATAGGTTCACCTTGTCAGAAGGCAGCAAAACACAGAGTCCTTGCTCACAGCTACAGCGAAGCAAAGATGTGATTTATCTTTTGAAGCTATCAAGACAAAAGCATTCTAAAGATGAAGAGCACTTCATCTTCTAAATGAAGAGCACTGATAAAATTATTTGATAAGGACCAAAAGTGCTTATCTCCATTCATTAAATTCATTGCATTCTTCTGTCAAGCCAGCTCCACAGGTCCTGGCTCCCCTTAAAATTCCTGCTTATTCAGAAGTGCCCTGAAGAAAATAGTTCAAAGGAACCAGCAGCGCAAACCCATTCCAATCTCTGATGCGACTCCACCTTCCAGGTCAAATTGATCTTTGCACATTTCTACCAGCAACACAAATTCAGTGGACTCCTCGGAATATGAGGTTTCTCCCTTCAGCCTATGATACCTCAGAGACTCTCTGCATGAAGAACTAGCCCACTAGAATGTCTGTCCCTCTGTTATTCCCACTATTTCTTGGTTCCTAGTTAGAGAACATACAAGCTTTTAGAAATCAGTCCACTGCTACCAACACATCTGCCTCAGGAACAGAAACATTCCCACGCCCCTCAGGAAGCCTTCTGTGCAATGAAGACACTGTATTTCTTTCAGCAATTTTCTGTATTTTCCCAACATTTTACTCTACAGAAATCCTGCTTTTGTTTCAGTCTTGACATTTTGAGACAGTGGCAGACTGCCTAGCTAATTGCTGCCTCTTGTTGCATCCTCCTTGAAACTTCACCTTAGTCAATGCATCCAGAAAACGCCTTTGGCAGTAATGGGATTCCTCGGCAATGTGCCTCTACTTGCTCAAGGGTTTCCTGAACATATCCCATGCTAGTCTTCTTTTTGAGAAGCTTTATCATCTGTAACGTTTGCCCTCCTGTGAATTACAGAGAGAGGGGATGGCATCTCCTCCTGAGCACTTCCAGGCAGCCATTTCCACCCTGTTGCTGCTAGAGCAATTAACCTCTCCACAAGCTCACCTCTCTAGGGTACTGGTATGACCATGCTTGTGCCCAGGCCTGATGGTGCTGGGTTTTTCCAGCTATTCAGAAACCAACTTTTCAGATTTTTCTAGTCTAACAAGTAGATGTCCTTACACATTTTCTCTCCAAATGGAAATGCTGCACAGCTGTAGCCAATGCCAGGAGTCCCTTTCAGCTGGGACAGCTGAAGAATGCACACTTCAGTGGTAATCAGCTTCTACTCTTTTATAAAAGACAGCCCAGTGTCATTCTCACATCAAACCCACACCCAAAGCAAAAGCACAAACGTCTGTGACCAGTAGTCAAAGGGTTTTGGAAAAAGTCAGCAAGTTGAGACAGAAACAGGCACAAGAGCCCTTCAAGCCTGAAAAGAAAACCCAAACTGTATCCTGCTGGTAACTGAAAGTGTTACAACTTTTCATCCAAATTCTGCCATGACTGCAAGATAAGCAAAGTGGCAAATGAGCTCCCTGCCACCAGAGAAAGCAAGAGCCAGCCAGCGCCGCACAGCTCCTGCTTCTCTCCACTGATAAAAATTCCTCCTCCTGCGCTGATTACAGGTTCCAGATAAATTATCCTTTGTGGAACACTTTGCATGTCCCTGGATTCAATTTCAGAATGGCAGCCTTAAGCTTATCACAAACCATTTGTAAGTGAATCTGCTCTTCAGCAGCGTTAGTATGCACCAAGCTGTGGCACAGGAATGTCACGCAGAGTGACAGAGGAATGCCTTGCAACAGCATCTCCATTAACATTTCTGGGAGGAAGCACTGCCTGCCATGAAACCATTATCCTCAACAGCTCTACTTTTAGACCAACGTGAATTCTTCTTTTCCAGATCATCCTGCCTTTCTTGGAAATTTACATTATGTAGCTGCCTATTGTGTTGCCTCCACATGCTGGCACGATATGTTCACTGCTAATTAATTGCCTTCCAGCCCCCATTTTTCTAATCTTGCAAGTTTTTAGGAGAGTTTTCTCAGATCAGACTTGCAGGCATTTCTTACTGCCTTTTTTTCCCTGTTACACATAATGATCATCATCACACTTGATTCATCATAAAAACACCAACAAATGAGCTAATAGAGGGCTAGTTTTCAGAGCCAATCTTCCCCATTTGTCAGTGGGGGTGTATGTTCACTGTCACTGCCTCCTCTTCAAATACAACCCAGGATAAACTGTTCTCTAGTTAGAGATTTTTTGAACATCTGAGCTATCAGTTTAAGTTTAGTAAGCGTTCACTCATGCATTTCATGGATCCTGAGGTGCACAATAGTCAACATTTCCTTATTAGCTGCCCAAACCTGAAGAGAACCTACAAGTCTGGTTTCTTGTTCCATCAAGCTTTGTCCTTCATCTTTTTCAGAGTCCTTCCCTCGTCTGCTTTTGAAAGAGATGAGAATATTCTCATTGCTCATTCCTTCATACCTAACTGATCTGCTTCCTCGGAGCACTACATCCTTATCAAAATTTTCTTGGTTTGTAAATCTGTGTCACTTCTAACCATGCAAAAAGGGGATGGAGAAGACTTGGATCCCTCTTTGGGGAACTGTACTGTATTGCAAGGCTTATTGTGACTGCATGATTCCTGTAGCGCTCTCTCTAGTGAACAATGGATGGTAATTTTACAGCTTCATAGCTGTGAATGCCACGGATGCGTTGTCAGTAATCTTCATCCCCAGATGATCATTCATAATTTAGAGTATTTCCTGTTTTTATTAGAAACTTTTTTTTGGTATCTGAACAAGACTTTACAGATCCTTGGCAATATCAGTGGGTTCTCTTTCCTTTTCTTCCTCTCCTGGCTAGTAGCTACGTTCTATCTAGCTCAATCCAGCTGTTTCCAAACAGCTTCTTTGTACCAGATATTCAGACCCATGTTTTTTCTTCCCCACAGAAGCAAGTACTGCTTAGTAAGTACCATACCACCAAATCTGATTGCTGGAAACATTTTGTGCCTTTCCAGCCATTTTCTTACCACAGTTAGGACTCTAGCATTTTTTCCCACTTAAGTTCTGTAGTTGTTTGAATTACGAGTCACCGATGATACAAGCATAACGCTTATGTTATGCAATCTCATTCATTTTCAATAAAACGCACATGCTGTTATCTGTGAACTCTGAAATGCCAGTCCTCTCCCTGCTCTGGGCTTTTTTGTACGCTCTGTATGTTGCTTCAGAAGCTGCAGCACTAGTACTTCTCTCATGTTCTCCTGAAGACGATGCACCAAAGCACCTCTACCAAAAACCACTTCCAGCCGCAGAACCAGTCCACCCAGATAACTCTGCTTCAGAGAGGCTCTCACAGCCTTGTTTCAGATGTCTTACTCAGAAAAAGAAGCATAGTTGCTTTTGCCATTTCCCCTGAATTACGGAAGCTGCCATGGTTGCTGCTTACAATGAAGATTTCCTCAACCTGTAAATAATACAATTAATCATTCTTCTCCCAGATCAGCCACACTGGTTTTCTCCTTGGAGACTGAGTATCAGATAGTGTTAACTTCAAGATAACTGGATGCCACAGTATATCATACAATCTGTAAGCAAAAGGAGTAATTAGCATGGTAACTTCCTGAGCTGTCCCTAGAATAGCAGAGCAAACAATACAAGGACAAAAGCCTCCTTGGTCACAGCAGTCATGGGAATACGTACTATTTCCAGAGCTGGTGGCATTAACCTTCAGCTGTAGTGCCCTTCAAGAAGCGCTTCAGGCAGTCCATTGAACTGTATGCTTCATGTGAGAGCCTTCAAATTTAAGAAATTATACCATTCATCCCACATAAGACTGGAATAAATTCTGTACACGTAGGATAGCAGAGGCAGATTTCTCAAAAAGCATCTTGCTAGACATATTATAATCTGCAACTCACTGCCTGGACACAAACTGACCCTTTAGGAAATTGACCAAATATCTGACTTTCACACCTGAACAGGAGCTTGCTGCTATTCCCTACTCTCAGCTCTCTATGCCAGCTATAGCATAAACACATTCCTGTTAAAAAAGAAGCATAAGCAGCCTTTTTTTTCTACCACATCCTCTGAAGATTAGCACCTTCAACCTAGCTGCATTAGGATGGCAGATACAGAAAAAAACATTAGAGTGAGCCTTTTCATTCAGAGACTTCATGTTCAGCATTTCAAAAAAATCACCCTTCATTTCTTGGCAAGCAAAGCTCACAGAAACCATTTGATCTCAGAGGACCAGGACCCCAGCTACTAGAGTAGCTTGTGACAATCCAATTCCATGATGCAAGGCTGCATTACCCGCATGGAGACAGCTGTTCCTGTAAGAGAACCGGTCTGCGTTAGACGGTAATTTTTAGTGGAAGTTCCACACACGATTACTAGAGTGGGGTAAGATTTACATTAGCATTCAAGACAAAGCAAGGTATGGGCATTATAGTCTCTCAACTCAACAAAACGCAAATATCCACAGTTCCTGAACTGTCACACTCCACTGGCTGTCCACCTGGCAATAAAAGCTCCCTTTCAGCAAGCAGTCATATCTGACTGCTGTGAAGGGGTCTTCATCCCAGCTGGAACTCAGCAGGGTTGTCATCCACGGAGTGGGAGGTTTCCCCTTGTGGCCTGGAGGCCAGCTCTGCCCCCTGCTCTAGCCCAGCCACCTCAGCCCCAGATGAAACTGTACACAGATCTGGCACTTTGCAAGCTTTGCCCATGGCACCTTGGAGCTTATCAGGACACTGTCAGGTATCTGGTTTGTGCTAGGAGAGCTGGGGCGTGGGGAGGCCTCAGCTGTGTACAAGCACTGTTCTTTGAACCATTTCCAGACTGGCAGCACAGAAGGGGTGGGATATACAGGGACTTGGCCTGACAGCCTGTGAAATCAGGAAGGGAGCAGTTGCGGGACCTGCAGGTAGAAAAGGATCCAGAGAAAGCATTAGCACACTGCCAAGGCTAGAACTGCCCAACTTGTTGCGAACTTCATATGCTCACGAAAAATGAGTAAGTTTTTCTACATAGTGAGATTCAAAATAATTTTTTTAAAAATCACTTTAAAAGATATTATCATATTAGCACATACACATACAGAACCTGTTCTGCCAAATCAAAAGCTAGTCCAAGACAGAAGGAAAATAAAAATTATTAATGTTTACATTAATAGTTTAATTACATAAACTTCTATTAGCAGGCCTAATCTCACTGCACATTTCCTAAGGCACAGGAACTTTATTTGAAAATAAAGCTAGAACCACCCTCCCTCCACCCCAGTTTTGCTGGTACTTTTTAATACACAGACCCAAAAATCACACAGCAGCATATCACAAATGCAACGAATACTGACTAGCACTTTGAGAAGATTACCAACTGTTTGTACTGAAATAAATACAATTTGGCAGTAAAGACTCTATCACAGCTTTGACATTTTTTTTTGCCACATAAATATCTAGATTCTATTTTCAATTTTAGGAAGAACATGTTAAATGCTTCAATTCTCCCTGCATCAGTCTCACGTCTCACTGCTGTAGGTCACACAACATCAAAACTAATTACCAAATATTAAACTCCGTTATTAGGTCCATGTTTTTTCAGTTTGCAGTTGTGTATTTATTACAAACAAAACCCTGAGGAATCTGTTGCATCATAAGAAACACATCACTGAAATGCATACAGTACAGAAATCCATCCCTCCTACTCACCAAGCATGCAATGCAATGTTTATATGGCAGACGTTTTCAAATGTTGTTTTATTCCAGTGGCCTATTTGCAGTCTTTACATACATTTAAAAACAATATTATGCAAAGGTATCACAGACAGTACTTCAAGAGTCTTTAGTATATATTCCTTTATAAAAGGTTTTGACACAATGGAAAAGTCAGTCCAGAAAAGCTCACGTCACCAGGTTTCTTGAGAAACAAAACACCATGAAGACCTGTAACCTGCATGAGCACAAGCATCCATTGCAATGGATCCCTCTTCTAAATCCCTATTTTAAATAAACAGGTTTAAATTTTGTTCAGTAGACAAATTTCTATCACCACACTGTCCATTTAATTAGTGCTTTCCAAAAGGCAAGCATACTACAGAAATAAAATTCCCTACCCAACAGGAGAGAGAAATCCAGTAAACATGTATTTGTTTCCTGTTCCATAGGAGGAGTCCAAGTTCATTGAAATTCTCGTTATGGCTGAATTCACCATGCCTTGCTTATGACTTCTTCTTTGCCTGCTCCGCAGAGTCTAGTTTGCGTTTCTTAGAAGAAGCTGGTTCATCATCTTTTTCACCATCTTTAAACAAAAGACAGAGTTAACCAAAGTCAGCAAAGCCAGGGTCTTTGTCTTAAGCACCATCCTCACCTCAGAACAACTGACTCAACCACACCTGAGATGCTTGGAAAAAAGGCAGTAGTATTAACTGACATCACCCTGATTTTTGGCATGCAGACAGTATGTGGACAGAGCAGGAATGATTACCTGTTACTACTACCACAAACCATTGAGGATAGCTAAGAAGAGGCCCTGTTATGGTACTGTACAGTACGTGCTCTAAAAAAGAAAATATGATTTTAATAGATAAGACAAAAAGCTAGAAAATGACATTATAAAAACTGGAAGTAACGTCAAGGTCAATTAACAGTTTATCTCCTTAGTCTCTGGGTCAAGGCTGACTAAGAGAAATGTGAAAGGGGGGAAGCATACAGAACAAATGGAGCAGGACAGGGACAGAAGAGCTGCCCCAGGGGAAAGGACACCCAGAACAGAAAAAGGAGTGAGACAGCAGGAAACCTTTCACTTTGAAAAGGATAGCTGACAACTTTACTGGTGAATCAACACATTATCGTGTTCTGAAAGCCCAGAATTCCTTCTTCTCATTTTGTTCTCTTGGTTGTTAGTGCCTATTCTTTCTCCAGCAATTAAAATAAAGTAATTCCTACCTCCTGTCAACTTTACTTCCTAGATTACCGTGACAGCTCGTATCATGATTAAAAGTGAAGAGGACAGTAAATATTTTCTTCAGCAATCCGTCACACGGACATCTCATTTAATTCCCCTCTCGGTCCCCAGGTTTTGCAAACGTTGTAGGAACAAACTGACCCACACCAACACCCACCCCTCGGGTCAGGGCAGTGGCGCTCCGGGAAGCTCCCACAGCGCTTTCTGTTCCAGGAGCACCACGACCGAGCCCCTCACTCTCGCCCAACTCCAGCTCTGCGGGCTCCGCCCCCCGCTCCCCCCGCACACCCCGGGCGGACCAGAGCGCACCCGCGGCCACCTCCCGCTCCGCCCTGCGCGGCCGTGGCCGCAGAGGCCCGCAGAGCTCCCTGGCGCTGCGGGCAGCGAGGGGAGGGGAAGGGAGGGGAAGGGAGGG
>VZRW01013536.1:255198-318172 GCA_013398125.1 Aegotheles bennettii | reverse complement strand
CGCGCCGGGCAGCAGCGGCCCCGCCGCCGGCCCCGGCCCAGCGCTGGAAGCAGAGGGCAGAAGACACAACTTAATTAATCGGCATTTCTTCAGCTGCCAAACGTGAAGCTCAGGCTGTTGCTTCAGTCGTGACACCTCCGTTTCCAGCCGTTAAACACGAAAGTGTATAAAATTAGAAGCAGCAAATTCTAGGTTTTGCTGTCAGCAAGGCAAACGTGCCGGTTTTATGGTATTTTGCGAAGTCCTTTTGTGTGATGTGCCTCGGTAACACAACCGTACCCGGGATGTGAACTGCAGCGATGCCTACACCTCACCGTGCTGGCCCTCCCGGCTCTTCAGCCAGCACGCTGGGTACCGACGGGGCTGCCCAGAACGTTTGCAAAGTAGAGGGCTGCTCACCATTCTTACCCGGTGACAGGGCTGATTTCTGCAGAGCCGGGTGTTGCAGCCACAGCCAGTCCCAAAGCTGGTTGCCAGGGAACACCCAACCAGCCCTGCTCCCTGCCACTGCTGTGAAGGACGCTCTGCCTGGTGAAAACTCCTCCAGACTGGCCCTCACCATCCAGCCCCGCAGACCCGATTGCTGGTAATTTGGCAGCACGCCTCTGCTCACCACCCAAATCCCACAGTGGTTTTATTCCTACCTCAAGAAGGCTTTGTTTGCTTGTAGTGCATTTGAATGTCTCGAAGCTGTGTATCTCTGGATTAAACATCTGAAATACAAAGTAAACGAGTGTTTGTCTCCCGCTTTCCCGCTCCAAGGGCTGCAGGGCCAGCCATTTCTTCCATGTCCAAGTGCCTACGTTGATCCTCCCTAAAGCATGCTAGGCACCCGAATACATGGAAAGGCTTCAGGTTCTCTGGTGGCTTCCATTGAGCTGCTTGTGGCACTTCTGAGTCAGAGCCAGGCGTCTTCCCAGTCTGCCTCCCATCTTGGTTCATTAAACCAAATGCCTTCCAGCTCCTCCTCTTCAAGGCGAATTATATTGTAGACTTTGCTGGCTCTGTACAACCCTGCTGGTAACAACAGCTAACATGCATTCTGGATTTAGAGTACTTGTTAATAACCTTGCTCAGTGAGAGGTGCAGTTCAAAGCCACGCAGTGTCTGCAGGGTTAGGCTTCTGGATTCCTGAGCATTGTGCGAGGCAAACTGAAATGAATTAACTTCAGCAATCAGTAAAAGAGTGTGTGGTTAGAGAATACAAGAATAGAATATATTTTAGCAGACTTAATGCTGATAAACCCTAACAGGATTTAATAGTTTGGGTAGCTGGAAGAAGACTGTTCTCAGCATGAACCTCAGGAGATTAACATCAGTTCAGTATTGAGAAGTGAGCCTCAGTGAAGAGTGAGTTAGAGAATTTCTTTCAAGGGAGCTGGGAAGACACTGCACTGGTTTTCTAGGTATGCACATATGTAATGTCCATTGAGAGTAAATTTCTAGAGTAAATGTTCAAGTAAGTTTTGGAAACTGCTTACAACCCAGAGCTGTTCAAATCTTTCACAATATTTGCCCTATAAAATGTTGTAAACGCTGTCACAGTTTGTGAGAAGAGGTCAGTCAGCTTTTTAGAGCTGTGACTGGCCCCAGGTTTTTCTCCCCCTCTACCCTCATTGATAAACCCTTCTCCAGGCTGTCTGTCCTTACTGCAGAGCAGAGGCCTCTCCCTGCCTCAGGACAACTCAGTTTTTGGAGCTGGCAGGACCCCCAGTCCCTGTGAGAGTAGCAGGGCTCTACACCCACAATTCCCTAAGGAGGAGGAGGAGGAAAACTGCCAGGCAGGGAGGGGAAGAGTTTTGGTTCAGTTACAGATCGAGGGCCTTGCCCAAACAGAATGGATATCTGCAGCTACCAATGGCAAATTTTCAACTACAAACCCACGGCAAACAACCTACAGCTTGTGAAATCTGGGGGTGAGGTTGCTGAAAGCATCATAATGTCTGGACTGAGGAGACTGCAGGAGGCTGTGGCTGATGCTTTTTCAGCAGGATGTACTTAGAGCAGAGAGGGAATTCCTACGCCCTAATGCAGAAGTCTCTGCTTGCTGAAGCAATATTATACAGCTAAATTTCTCAAAGGGCACTCCTCTTTAAATTACTATTATGCCTTTGCTTTTGAAGGTTTTGGTATTCTACGAGGAACATCCTAATGTGGCAAGTGGGAGTGGCTCATATAGCTTTTGTTATTTTTAATTATTGCCATTTAGAAACAAATTCAAGTAAATTGGTACCAACTCGCTCCTGTAGATATGGGTATGCAAAGATGCATGTAAATGCAGTAGTTTACTATATTAACTGCACCAAGCTAAATGTATCCACATTAGATGTAGCACCTATTTAAAAATGTTAGTAGAAACAGCATACTTTTAACCAGTGTAATACAAAGTCTGTGCTTAATCAGCCCTAATGAAATCTTTTCTTGTCCTTGCTTCTCCAGCAAGAAGATATTAGATTATGGTTTGTTTAAAGTCCTATTACTAGCAAACTGCACGGTTTGGAAATGATGTTCTTTTGCTGCAGTACTGTTCATTTACGTTGGGTTTCTTAAAGTTAAGGGGAGAATATTAAGGCCTTGAACAACTGACTCTTGGATTGCCACCAGGTGGCACTGAAGGCCCATGAGCACTTACACACGTCCATGAAGCCTGTAGTAACTGCACTGTCCTTCCGAGATCGTTGATCTAGTATCATATCCTAATATTAGAGTGCAAGGGTACAAGCAGAGATTAGCCCCACATACAGCATTTGTAGCACACAAGTAGTATTTAGATATAAAACATGTGACCATCTGTCATGTTACCACAAAGCAATGTCTGAAATGCAGTCAACTCTCTTGATTCTCTAGGGAAGAAAAGACAAAAGCCATGTGAATAATTTAACCATAACGGTCATGCCACTAAACCTTTGTAGTTTCACCTTTTGTAACTTACAGTAAATACAGGAACTACAGAGAAAATACTACACTACAATAACATCTGTTCAGGCATCTTGGACAAAAATAAAATTGTCACAGTGACTTATCTAGAACACACAGGCAATATCCCCTCTCTATACATTATTCTTAAATGCAGAGTCTAAAGTCATGATTTGTTTTTAAAGAGTCAAGATTTCTTCTAACAGGCTCAAAGGTTTTGGCATGAGTGTCTTCAATTTGCTTTATTTCTAGGCATGTAACAAGCTTCCAAATAAAAAGATGGCATGAAACATATTAAATTAAAAGCATATGCATTCAGCTTCAAAACAAGAGGCAAGAACTACACAGTGCACAGTACAACTGACACTTTATTCCTGTGTGATGCAGATATATAGTATTGAAACTGTGAGAGTCACCAAAAAAAGTAAACCAAAGTGCAAACCTCTATCAGAACAGATTATGGAATGTATTGATGGTTTTGGCACAAAAAGTGGGGAACTATATACTGCAATAAGATTTTAAGTTTAATGAAACATAACACTTCTGTGTTCAGTAGTCATATCTGTGCACTGCAGAACAATACAACGTAGAACAGTGACTAACACGATTCACATGCAACTCTATACAAGTTACATCATACGTCCAGTTAAACCTCTTCTGAAAACGTCTGAGGTCCAATGATACTTTGTTCACAATACTTAACAAATACCATTCTTTAAGCACTCTATCTTTTCAGCTTCCTTATTGAGAAAAGCAAAAATGGAGAATTTTAAATAATAAATTATTTTTCCCAAACAGCTCCATGTGAATGTTGTTTTCTATCAAAGTAATTTGGCTCTGACTTCATAGATATAATGCATAAGAAGCTGAATGAAATCAAAAGCTCATTTTTTTCATATTTCATCCCCTATTTGCTGTGAACAAACAACATTCTGTGCACCGACTTGTTTTTAAAACCAGACATAGGATTGTCTATGAGCTCTGTACCTATCACATGGAAATCACAAAAAAAATCAGATCACAGCTTCACACAGTGGCATCTATTTAAGACTGAAAAGGAGTGTATTAGCATGGAAAAGACAAAAATGCAGAAATGGAAGAATTCAAGTTTATCTTATAAGGTACAGTATGCATTCACATTTTCATTGCAGAGGGAGACACTGCTTTCACATTCTGGTGAAGAAAGAAACCCACATATCACAGCTCTCACCAAACTCTTAGCAAAGATAACATCCGTGAAAGTTCTATAATGCACATTGTAGCTCTTTCATTTGAACTGAGTTAGACTGCTTGCTCAAAGGAAAAAAAACCCTCAACTTCTGATGAGTAATCCAAGCCCCATCACTGAGCTGTTAACCACAAGAACTTTTGCACTGCCCCGCTATGTCAAATAGCCTGACAGTTGTTATCAAGTGTTTTATGTGGGCAGCTATTAGTCTTCAGTGTCTCATCTCCTTTTTTGGTTTGGGATTTTATTTTATTATTTACATTAATCAAGGATGATGACTTATATCAGGCATCTGAGAAATGTTGTGGTGACAAGATGTACAGGATGCCCATTAGATGCATATGTATCACAGAAGGAATGTCCTCACAACTGAATTCTTCATTTGGGCAACAGAAAAAACAGCAAACAGCAAGAACAAGAAGCATTTGGCATAATTTTAATTCTTAGTACCATACTGCAAATGAACAAACTGGAGTGCTCTTAATGGTTTGCTTTATAATGCCAGAATAAAGATTAACAGCGGAGAGGTGAGGGCAATCCCACTAACCAGCTTAGGTAACTTTTGGCATCAGGTTAAGATGTAATTTAGACCATCAATGTTAGGAGGCTATGATACCTACTGAGACCAACAGAGAGAAAGTAGGTGTGATTCAGAGCACCTAAATTCTGTGCCTGAATTTAGACAGTTTGAATACAACTTGAAATCATCACCTGAGGGAAATTCAGGTCCCTCAGCTACTCCCTTGCTCTTCCAGTATACCAAAATGCAGCCTTGAAGGTAAGGAAATCTAAATGGTAATAGGTGAAAGACCAACCTCTCTGTCAACGATGTTTCTTGGCTCCGAGATCCCAACCCCTCCTCTGCCTCCTTTGGGAAGCCAGAGGAATTAACTGTCACCTATTCTACAGCTTTCAGGGACACAAGATACCAACAATGCCCACCACAAATGTTTCTCTTTTTTGGAGTAATCCTAAAGAAGAAGAGTCTCCCTTGTCACTCTCTGGAACTATAGCTCCTGTTTGACAGTCATCCTTCCAACTCAAAAGAAGTCACTCAGAGCCAAAGTGGACCCCTCAGTTTCTCCTTTCTCCTGGCACCTACTCAAGGAGAGAGCGAGTCCACCATGGGTTGGGATAGTTTGGAGTGAACAGTGAAGATGGAGGAGTACAGAAGACTCAAGTACAAGAACTGAGGCAACAGAAAGCAAAAATCACTTGGGGTTAAAAGAGAAAAGTGCTTATCATACCATAAACTAGAAACGAGTCTGAGGAAGAGAGAGACAGGTGAAAGGTGAGAGAGGATGGAAGACAAAAAAAAAAACACAACAGGAAGTTTGAGAGATAAACAACAGAAATCCTACAACCTAACGCTGTCCCAGTGTAGCTGGATGCTCTGGCTCTCTAGTGAGAGGAGGGAAGAGGGACTGGAGGACACGGATGGGGTCCAGGCCCCAGGACGTGCACAGACAGGGCGGGGGGATTCTGTTCCAGCTTTGTATGACATCTCCCATAGCTGCACAGGTTTTTAAGAGAGCACAGCTTCTTTCTAGAGGGCCACAATTAAATATTGCAGGGGCACTTTTTGACACAAAATCTTTGTTTAATGTAATTTTAAAATGCAAGATGCTTTATCAGATATTTAAAAAGCACCAAGGGAAGGTGGAAAAAGAGATTCCCCACAGCAATGTTTGCATCCTTAGAGCCTGATCACCTGGGCCAGGCTTAAATGGTGCATGGGAATGGAGGAGACAAAGGGGAAACATCAGGAGAACCTTCTGGGACAGCACACAGCCATAAAAACAGCACCTGCTGACTGGCTGGCTAAAGGCTTCCTCTGGGACATGCCCTCTGTTCACATACATTATATTCACTTGTCATTGCTCTCTACCTCGTGTCATCACAACATACAGTTTGTCCTCAAAGCATCAGACGTATTCTGGTAGCTGCCAGGAGGTTTCCTCCTCATTAGCCACTGAGATGAAGTGAGAGATATGCTGAGGAGTACCTACGGATATGAGTACTTGTTTCCTCCCTTATGACTGCACAAAAAAGTCACACAGGTTTCCAAAGGATATCCAAGTGTGCGCTGGGTTAATACTGTTTGCTTTCCTGCAGACCATATTGCCTGAGCACCCCCGCTCCACACTTCCTACTGTACCTTAGCAACATGCCACAAGTGGTTCAGGAAAGGTGGAGGAGATGCCTAGGAAGTTGATAACATGTTCAGACTATTTGTCAATCTCCGGAGAGTTCCCACTACGGCCTCTGTTTGGGAATTTCTCCATCCTTAGTTTACAAATGATTTAACAAGAAGCATGTGAATACAATGGGGTATGCTTCACTTTACTGTGGTGAAAAGAAGTATGACTCAGTAGGGAAACATGTTGTGGAATTTGCTACAAAAATTGTATTTGTTTTAACTGAATACCACAGTAAATATTCATGCAATTAAAAAAAATAAGCTGGTTATTGTTCCAAGCAAAACTGCCCCAAGGGCAGATAAAGTACAAATGCCAATCGTTCAGGAAAAAATAGCTTCCCTTATTCATGAGCATAATCCAGGAATAGATGTCCTTCAACTCCTTCTATCATCCTTTTCTTTTCAATTTTACTAGTAAGTGGCCTCCAAAAGAGGAGAAGACAGAAATAAATTTAAAAAGCAAACAGAGAATTAAAAAATATTTTATATTACTTTTGTAGGTTTAACTTTTCCAAAAGCATCTCAGTCTTTCATTTTTGTGGTCCGGGTGCTCCCTGGAATCTAGCCTTTTTAAAAACTCCTCTTCCATTCTCACCAAACTGAAAGTCTCAACACTAAGCAGCAAACTGTGATCTGAACTTATGTGGCTGCACAATCATCTCTTTTTCTGTCACTCAAGCTTCCCAGGCAGACATTTTCCTTGAACGCTCCTGTCAGAGGAAGCTTCTTCTAAAGTTGCTACCTAGTGCCTGAAACTAATGCTAGCCACAATTCTGCCAGGCAGCAGCAAGTTGATATGGCCGAAACAGTGAGCACTTTCCATTGACCAGTGTTCCAGCTGGCATATGGAAAGCTTCTCTACCACACAAGATACCAGGTTCATGAACCCACTGAATTTTCTTCAGTCCCCTCTGATATCTTGCATCACTGAAAGTAAAGAGGACTGAGGAAGGAAAAAAAAGATGCAGAGCAAGGAAGCAAGAGAAAAAAGATAGGAGAAGAGAACAGTGTAAAGACAACAGAGGTGCTTGAAATGTTGAGAATCAGTTGGGTTTCATGAAATTTTCACACAAATATGTTAAATCACTAAAGCTAGGGATTAGCCATTGTAATTTTCTGCTAGCCCATGGGACTAACATACTTCAGAATTATGTGCCCCCCAACAAACTGTACATCTACCTTGAATACTATCTGCAAGGACACAATAAAAATACACAAAGCAAAAAATTTGTAAACAAGGGTTAGTAGCACAGTGGTACAGTAGATTGTCAATAAAAACAATAGGAGTGTGGATACAGATTCATCTACCTTGTGTGTAACATTATTGCCAGTTACAAGGGAGGGACTCTGTAAACTCATAATTCTGAAGATTTGTTAATAAGCACAGAGCAACAGGTGAGTGACCCGTCTACTTTCTCCAGTTCTGTGTTGGCTATTGGGATCAGCATGTGGTCCTTCAGTTTTTCAAAAACCTGTTTAGGAGAGAAAATGGAACAGAAACCATTACATTTTACGCCTATTTTCCCTCTTCTCTGAGTATTTACAGAATGAACAGGCATGGAATTATCAGCAGGTGCTATGCCGTCTCGTCATTTGTAATCAACACTAACACTTGCAGTATATGTGGCCTTCTGGCTACAGGATTTATGCACATCGGTACCACAGCGAGGGGAACTGTTGCTACTTCAAGCTATGCAGAAGCAGCACCAGAGGCAGAAGAGACAAAGTAATTAAATCAGTAGTGGAGATGTGAACAGAGCCCAGGCCTCCCACCTCGCACCATCTGGTACTTCCATGATGGGATACAACAGCTCATTCTGGAAAGCACCCAATTTCAATTCCCAGGGGTGTCCTGGCGAGGCAGGATGCTGGGGGTCTCCCAGGCACCCTCAGCATAGCTCTCACCTTTGCGCTCTCTGGGTACTCCTCAGGGGCTCGGTGCAGCAGGACGTGGCCTTTGCTGGGAATGTTTAAGTAGATGCAGTTCGCTGCAGCATCATCTGGCACCGTCAGCTTGTCGTAGCGGTGGTCACTCATCTGTTGCATGGTCTGCCAGGAGACACAAAACACAGCTATTTAGACAAAACACATTAGCAGCCTCAAACAAATGGGAGAACAGAGCCTTCAAAAATAGCTAATTACGATGGTCAAATCAGCCAAGAGCCATTTTGCAATGCAGCAAGTAAGGAGATCTCTTTTCATCTCTGCCCTTCGAGGAAGAATCCACCAACCCTAACTAAAATGAGCAGTAGAAAATCTTTTTTAAATGGTTCCTGCAAGCAGGATTAAGCAGGGCACTCAGTAAGCATTGTCCATGAGACCTTTTCTTAAGGAATACACATTGAATATGCAAAACTCCCGCTTGCATTGATGGAAACTATAGGTGTTCAGCACCTTCAAAAAAAGCAGCCATCATTCAATATTTATAAAATGAGCGTGAATTAACATAAACAGGACAGGAACAGTTCCCAGCTTGGATATCAGCCCAATTTAATTCTTTTCAAGGACCTCCTTTCTGCTTTCCAAGCAGTTACTCTTTCACTAAGCACCTGTGCTGGGGAGCGAGAAGGCACGTCTGTGCTAATCCTTGTTCCCAAGGGGACAACACAATAACCTCCTCAGAATAGTAGAGCTGGTGGGTTTCAGAGGTTTGGTTTATAAGTATAGGACTCATACACAAGTTTGGATCCTGGCTGGAATTTCAGAGACAGAGGGTCTCGGCACACAAGAAGCCAGAGATCCCGTGTTTTGAATCAGGCTCAACTTTTTAATAAAGATGGGAAAAGCCTGGAGACAACACGCCTTACTCCCCACTGTACCATTCAGCTTCACCTCGACAGAGACCAAGAATAATGCAGAAGTGAACAAAGCTCAAAGTCAAAAACTTTGGTCCTACTGAAAGCTGAAGCAAATGTGTTTCAGCTTCTCTCCTAGTTTCCTGTTCTTATGTGGACTGCAAAGATGTAAACAGAAAGAAAAAGAATTTTTCAGCTGCAAAATACACTAGTATTATCTTAATAAACGGATATTCTGTTTAACAAAAGTTTCCGACTAAATTCTCTTCTCAGAGAAACCTCAAAGATTTACATTGCATAGCAGAGAGCAGACTGATTTTAGGCACAGTTAAGTTTATTGTTATATTACTTGCAAGGTAGTTCATTTGTGCTACTTCTCATTCATAAAAAAATACTATATAGAACTGAATTATAATGAGGATCTACAACATATTGTGAAGCAAAAAAGCAACTCATGCTTGCACACACCTACGATAACTAATTCCTTTATAGGTCTGGATATGTTCTTCATGTTGTAGCCTGAGTCATTCACATCCCGTGAAGAACGTGAAACTCACAAAGAAGAATGTTATGCATTCTTGAGGAAGTGTTACCAGAATTGTCACTTATTGTTTCTTCTGAAGTTATGAAACTTCCCAAGGTCTCATCTACCTCCTTAAAAGGTTAATGTGTTTTTCTGGGGAAAAATCCTTGCACCTTTACTTCACCGGATGTATTTTTATTACGGTGCTTACCATAGTTGACTTCCCTATTGATAAATTTGTTTCTGTTATGTTGCCATGATGTATTTTATCATGCTTTCCTTGATCTTGCAGACATCTAGCAGCAGGTGACGTGCTTGCACCCAGTATAACTCTTCTCCCTGGTGAACAGAGCCAGCAGACTTGTCCTCTACCTGCAGCTTCTCTTTCTACCCCACATGATCTTTTTAATTCTGAATTAAGGAAGCATACTTATTAAATCTGCACCAAAATACACGTATCAGCAGAGGAAAAGCCACCATGCCTGAATTTTACTCAGTTCCAAACAGTCGTGCTTCCAGGGCTTGTTGGAAACAGAATCCTGATATTGTAGGTTTTCTATAGGAACAGCTCATTCATCAGAAATACATTGTGAATCACGGCGAAACATTTCCATATGAAATCACAAGTGAATTCTTAAGCAGAAGAGCAAAGACACATCTCCCATTCATTTGCTTCTGCAAAATGCTGAAGTGAGAACAGCAGCAGCAAGCAGAAACGAAGAACAAGTGGCAGGGCTCTAGCTATCCCGGCACAAAGCATGAATCAGCTTTGGGAAACCTGGGAGATGATGGCAAGAGCACGGTAGGAGGATTGTTCTCAAGATTAAAAAGCACAGAAGTGGTGGCAGAATTACTTCAGAAACAAGTGAGAAAAAATGAGTGGGAAAGCGAGATAAAGCAGCACAGGCATTTGAGTACACAGCTGCGACGGTGGGAATGGGATCCCAGCAAGCTTGAGCGACACCACAAGAAAGCATTTATTAGTAACTGGAGGTTTGACGATACAAGATTACTCTTCCTCAGCTCTTGACATAAGAAGGAAATCATATTTGCAAGCTTTTGCTGTTTCAACGATGCCTGTATTTTGAAGTAAAATTTCAAAAACCACTTTCTTGAGAGCATGCCCAGGCAGTAACACCCGAAGCCTGACCCATAGGGAGGCTCTCGATGCAGCAGAAATGCACCAATACAACACAATCAGGTTATTTTAAAGATCAGTGGGGTTTTCCATGTTTCTACTGTGTAAAGTCACTGAGCACATGTGCCTGGCCAGATAAGACTCCAAGCAGAGAAAGAGAAAAGCAAGGCTTTTTGATTGTATTTTCTATCAGATACATCCCAAAAATACATATTCTTTTGGGAAATTACTCCTTTACAAAGACTATAGAGCTTGCACAATGTGTTTGCGGGGGACTGGCTTTCTGCCCACAAATGTACGACCAGCTACGTTAAGAGCCAGGCATTTCCCACATGCCTAGTTTTTCTGGGAATATTCTTCAGCCTGAAGAGGGTAATTTTCATTGCACATTCTCTCAGCCCTTACTCATGCTTTCCTTATGTTGAAGTCATTCACATAGCCTAAAATGCCTTTTATATATTTTTTTACAGTGTGTCCTCAGACAACTGAGGTAATGGATAAGCTAAATAATCCTAAATATGAAGCAGCATTATGCATGAAGGAAAAATGCGTATGTTTTTTAGACCCCACTATCACTGACAGAGTTAAGATGACCGCATGCACCTCTAGAGCAGGCCAAACCTAGTTACAAATTTCCCCCCCCTCCACGATGAAGGCCCCAGACTTAGCCCAGCTGGCACCTGGGACCGACTCACATCGCTATGGAACAGACCGCGACCAAAGCCACCGCACCTGCAAGGCACCCTTGTATCACCAACACCCCACAAGCAAACCCAAACATACACTGAATGTTCCTTTTGCTAACACAGCAATGAACACTGCAGTTAAAAATGCCCGTGTCATGTTGACAGAGAAGCAGAAGCACAGATTTTCAGGGTCTGATTTTTGTTTCAATTCGCCCTTGCTCCTCTGGCCCCCAACACTTAGAAGAAAAACCAAACCTACAACCAAGTCAAATGCATGTAACCCTTCACCCACAGGATTGTCCCCTCACCAGATTTCAGCTACCTTGTCCTAAATCCTTCAAGTCTCAGTATAATTAAAAGAAAACTATTTACTTAAAACTATTTAAGATATTTTTCCATCCCATTTCTTTCCTTCTTTCCAAGCACTGTTTGGCCTGTTTTGCAATGATGATTAACATCTACTCTGGAGTACAGAACAAATTGGAAAATTTTAATCCAAGAGATTGAAAGTTGTGAGAAAAGATTAAGTTACATCAAGACTTTGTCTGCAATGATGAAAATTAAGTCTTTTGTGATGCAGGGCAACTAACACTGACGATAAGAATAACTCAGAAATATGCAGTCACATCTCCCCAGGTTGGCTGGGACTCTGGAGGACAGAGTGCTTCTCTTCTGCTTGGAGGAAGGACTACTTGTCTGGGAACAACAGCAGTCTCATGTCCTTACAGACTTCATGCAAAAGATGAGGACAGGCACCTGGCCAGTACGTTGCCATCTGGAGGGAGGACTCAGAAAGGTAAATTATTGCTTGCTACCTGGAAAATACTGCTTATTAGCAAACCTGCCACTGTTAAATGCTTGCACAACCTGGAAGAGCTTCTTTTTTAGTGCTGCATGATGCGGGTCACCAGTCTCACATCAGAGGTGATGATATCCCACTTCTGGATCATAAGGCAGGGACTGAAGGTGACTGAGATTTGGTGTGTGGTTCCCAGGAACCTCAACGCAACAGCTGTCATACATAGTGACACCACCTACAGCACTGCCTCATGAGTCTGTCCAGTGGCTTTTGGACCCATAGGAAGGTAGCTTCAAAGTTCAGACACATACTTGGTGAGGAAGCCTTTATTTTCCTTTCTTTTTTGAACTTGGCCCTTATCTTTAGAGCTCCCCTGTTCTTACACTGGAAAACACAGTGAACAATTGATCCCCAGTCACCTTTTCCACATCATTCCTGATTTTATAAGCATTTATCATCCCATCTTAGATGTCTTAGATGTTCAGGTTATAATCATAGCTTGCTTAGTTTGTCTCCTTAGGCAAGCTGTTCCAGGTATCCTTATTACACTTTTCTGAATCTTTCCTGTTCTTCTATATCTTTTTTGGAATGAAGGGATTGTGCATGCAAAGTGCACACAGCAGCCAACATGCAGATGCACAACAGCTTTAATCAGTGGCATAATGATGTTCTCCATTTGGTTTTCAGCTGAGCTAGCAATTTTAACAAGCCCAAGATCTTAGTTCTGTGGTAATGATCTGCCAGAGCACATTATTTCATATGTGATGTTCACATTGTCATTCTCCCTGTCCCTGCTGCCTATCACTTTACACTTATCTACACTGAATTTTATTCACTGTTTTATTGTGCTTTTCTGTCTATTAAGTTCCTTCCTAGCTTCTTCGTATTTGGAGAAACAATCGGCACTGGAGAAAGAAAGCAACAGCTTTAGGGTTCAACACAAGGAAATGCAGGACAGAGTGGGGCTGCAGAGCTATGCCATGGTGCTACACATCTGGGTGCTAGGACTCAGCCTGCCACACAAATCACGTCACTCAACAGCTTCTCACAGTGTCCTTGAAATGCAGCAGTACCAACAGTGACCATAAACAGTTGGCCAGACTGACCAGAGGGAACAGAAGAGCAGAGCTGGAAGAGGCAGAGATCTTCCTTGAATGTCAAGATCGATCAAGAGTTGTCACCCTCGATAAGCAGGAGAGACAACAGCTGGGCAGACTCAGTAGGAAGCAGACAAGGCAGCCACCTTGAGCAGCATAAATCACAGTAGAATGATGGAAGGTTTCTTGTCAGGTATTGAAAAGTCTGCTAGAGGTATAGGATAGGATAGACCAGACCCTATGGATGCAAATGCAGAATCTCATAAGTACAAGAGAACTGCACTTTAGATCTATTCCAAACCAGCAATGCCCTGGTCTGCCATGGTCAGTATGCAAAATTGCTTAGCTTGTATACAGCCAGAGTGTTACTTTAATTTCTACCTACCACCCATGCTCTCAGCAGCTGGGCTTTGGGCTTTTTCTCCCTGCTGCATCCTCTTCGTCATGTTTTCCAGAAGGCAGAGTTCTTTAAGCAACCTGTCCCACCCCACTCCTCAGCTTTTCCTGGCGCTGAGCACCTTTTGCATCACCACAGCTGTGATGGGTACCATGTGCCACCACCACCTGTGCTGCTCTGCCCCTCTGAACCACCTTGGTCACAGCCACACTGTCACCTGCCTGCCAGTTCTGCCCAGGGACCACTGCAAAGGGAAACCGTGACCTGAGGAGGGGAAAAGGAAGCGGCTTACGTTTGTTGTTAAGAAGGCGAGAGGACAAACATCCTGTCTTTTGGAACACGAACCCTGGGAGAGAACAGTCAAAGACAAAAAGGCAGCAAAGGAATAGAAACATGAGTCCCCATTTACGCAAGTCAAATGACATCTCAGTCCGTCTCTGACCCAGCTCCTGTGGCTGACTGCCTTACTGATGATGACAAATATAGGAAGGGACACTTTTGTTGCCCTTTACAAAAAGAAAAAGATATAAATTGACTAATATAACAGTCTCTATTCTAAAAATATATACTTTTGAGTCTGTACCTTGCAGAAGACTAGATTCTCCTGCATATATGCTAACTGAACAGCACTGACACTCAGTTAAGCAGAGTACATTTATACAACATCTAACTTTTAATTAAAACACAGCTAGTTGCCTTTTTAAAGTAGCAGGTCATTTGGTACTCAGTTAAGACCTCTGTCCTCAGAGATGCTGTACACTCATAATTCATAAAGTAATGGAAAATTGGGAGCTAAAAGTATGCACGGTCTCATAGGATCTGACCTGGAGCAAGCAAATGAGCTAAAGGAAAGTGCACAGAATTTTGTAACTTGACTAATCTTCCTATCTATAGGGTTGAGAGCAGCAAGGTCGCATGTTTTACTTCTTATTTTTAGAAGCAAGTTGTCAATTGTTATTTGGATTTCACTAAGCTTTTTTTGTCATTGAGTTACAGAAAAGTCAACATTCATCTGCACTTTCTACTAATTCCCTACCTGATGTCATCCTCTATGGGTTATTAATATTAGTAATCATTTCCACAGCAACCCATTGTGATATCGCAAATAGAGGATTATGACTTCATGCAGGGAATAAGCAGAGGCACAAATGATGAATTCTTAAGAAAGAAGAGATAACATTTTAATGCAAACTTGCACATTACTAGGAAAGACAGTCACTATACTGACAATAGGAGCAGATTTCAATGAGCTGTTTCATGCTGCCCGGAGGTATGGGCTGCTTTCTAAGAACACTGGATAGGTGAAATTTTCCCTTAGGTGCCCATTCTGGAGGCACTTCTGTGGCGGAGCTGGGAACCCCTAGGCTTTTAAGCAGGCAAAGGGTTCTCTCAGGCAAACGGTACTTGGCTTTTAAAAGCTGGCACACTGCAGAGACTTCAGTTACACAAGACAGAGCAAGAACAAAAGGCATTTAATCACAGGAATGAGGGCAACTGCCAATTCTAGAACAACTCCTTGCACCCAAGTCTTTAAAAGCACTGCTCTAATCATAGCTTCGGATATAGACCAAGGGTCCAGTTGCTCAAAAGAGAATCCTTTCTATTTTATCCTTAAGATGTGGTTTCGATAAGCCTCTCTTGACCTCTGTCAAAACAGCGTACGGGGCTGCATTGACAATAGCATCCTGCAGGGAATAAGTTAGGGAATGGATGAATGAGCAGCTCCACTCCCAATAGAAGGTAGTGAATGGGAGAGTCAAGAACAAGACACAGAAATCATGTCCAACCTTTTATCAAAAGTGGGGAAAAAAAAGAGAAATGTATTTACTGAAGTCATGGTATCGCACTACAGTATATTCCAGTACACTCCTAACCACAATGAAATCCCATCAACTAATGAGGTCAGAGCCCAGGATACTGAGGACAAGCTCATGAGTGCAGATGTCACCACTGGGGCAGGCCTGTTGAGGGGACATGAGGGTTTTCAAGCTCAGCTGCATTACCTTCTCTGCCTCACACCTCTCCAGGCAATCCTGCTCAGCTCTGAATCTACCACAGGCACACTGCCCCTGTAATTAGCATCCATTCCCCTGAAACAACCAGGTGAAATCCCAGATGTTCATGTGAAACTGGGAAGTACTCCATTACCCCATATCTCAGAGGGAATACCCCAGATCTGGTGGCCACAGGAGCTAAGCCCCGGCCATAGGAAAATCTGACAGAGCTGGGGCTGTTCAGCCTGGAGAAGAGAAGGCTCTGGGGAGACCTTATTGCAGTCTTTCAATACCTAAGGGGGTCTTATAACAAAGATGGGAAACAAACTTTTTAGTAGGGCCTGTTGTGATAGGACAAGAGGTAATGGTTTTAAACTGGAAAAGGGTAGGTTTAGACTAGATATAAGGAAGACATTTTTTACAATGAGGGTGATGAAACACTGGAACAGGCTGCCCGGAGAAGTTGTGGATGTCACATCCCTGGAAGTGTTCAAGGCCAGTTTGGATGGGGCTCTGAGCAACCTCATCCAGTTGAAGATGTACCTGTTCACTGTAGGGGTGTTGAACTAGATGGCCTTTAAAGGTCCCTTCCAACCCAAACTATTCTGTGGTTCTGTATGGTGGAATGAGGGCTCTCCATGTTGCAGCCCTCACTCCCAGGCACCATGACAGGTTTCCCACTTCCTTATAAGCCCACTGCTCCCTTCTGAGATCTATCAGCACCCACCAGGCACCTGGCATTACCCTGGAGCCGCAGGGTCAGCTGGAGGCTGGCTCTCTCTCCCAGTCCCATGGGGACACCTTGAGGTTAATCCTTCGGAGAATAACATCAGAGCCTACCCACAGGACAAGCCTTCACTTCCCAAGAGGGGAGAGAAAAATTTCATTAGCAGACACTTGCTACAAATACAACACATACTGCTTTCAGGGGAATAGCTGAGATTGACAAAGTTGGGAACAACACATGTAACCATCAGACCCTTTGGGATAGCTATCAAATTATCCAAAGGATGACAGAGATTGGTTTGACTGTAGACCGCAGCGCTGCCCCATCACCTCCCTACACCAGGGCCAGCACCATCACAGTCTGAATTTGCCCTCATTCACACTCATGGTAAGGGTCAGTGACTCCAGCAGTGCAGGATCAGAGCCCAAAGGTGTCATGTTTGAAGCAAATCCTGGCTTCACTGAGGGAACAGAAAAATAATCCCAGGCTTTACTGGCTCAACAGCCATGGCCAATGTTCAACTGTGGAGTTACATGTACAGAATTATGAATGGGCTTAACTACAAGAAGGAATTAAATGCATGCTGAAAACAGCAGAGGGAAGTTAGAATTTCAGACGTGATAGCCACTACAGGTCCCAGTAGTTTCTGCAGTTAATTTGTCTCTTTCACCCGGTTTCCCCGAGTGCCACTTTTCAGCTGCAGCCCAAATATTCTACACTTGCCAGAGCCTGAAGAGGATTTCATGGTTAAAATGTCACTTCTGATTTATTATCAGCCTCTAGCATGTCCTAAACTCTGTGCATTCATTTCCTAGCTCACTTGCAGCACTTCACATTACACACACAGCACTAAACTCATGATCAATTGCCCTCTGCCATATGTGAGCACCAGATGCAATTTCTTTTTCTACTTTTAAAGTATTGTAATGATATGAGTTACACCAGTAAGAACAATCAAGAAAAATGTGTCTTTCAAACAAGATTGTTAGTAAGATAAATCCTATTTTAAATATAAAACATTAGCATAGCATGACATAGCAGTTCACTTGTTGCCCAACCAGACACGTAACAGAACAACTCAACTAGCAGAGATGGTCAAAGACAGCTTAATCATCTTGCTTGTATGATCGCATTTACAGAGCAGACATGGAAAATGGCAACAACAAAGGAGAGGTTTAAAATAACAAGCTATCACAACAAGGAGTGGCATGCTGGGCTGTGCCAGGCAAATGACTCAGTAGAAGCTCAGGGGTCCATAATGCCACACAGATTGTGATGGGTAACGAGAGGAGCAGCTGAGAGCACTGCCATAGCTCAGTTGATCTGGTGAAATCCAGGGAGCAGCATTTAATTCTGAGTATCAGTGCTTCACAGAGATCCTACTGCAATTGCACTTCCACAAGACTGCACGAAGCTGATTACCAGCTGGAATGTTTTTCTTCGGAGGCAAGTGAGCAAATACAAAGAAATCACTGAGGTCATAAAGCAAGAACTCAAACATTAGAGGAAGCTAGGTATAAGCAGCACTGCCAACTCACACAGACACTTTACCTATTTGTTTTCCCAGAATTTCTCTGAAGAGACTCCTGGAGGAACAGCCAGCGGCTCCCCAGGATGAGAGTGGAGTTGGATCCCATACACTGCGCAAGAAACACGCCCTAGGTAACTTCACATGTAGCTCTGACAACAACGTGGTTGCCTGATGTAACCTGTCAGCTCACTGGGAGTGCGAGAAGGGCATGTGCCATGGCACAGAATTGCTGCTCCAGGCCAGAGTCCCTAACCTCAGCTGGCAGGGTGTGAGCAAACATGACTGTCACACAGGTGTAAATGTGTTGCTAAATCTCCAAGGCAGAGAAACACAATGAAAACTGACATCATTGATTTGTTTTTTAAAAAACAAAGACTCCTAGATTATCTTGTTAAATATAATTTTCTTTTAAAAATGTATTGGCTTTTTACTGTACCTTGATTAATACTGGTATTTGTGTGGCAGCTAGTTACCAGCAACATTTAATCAGTTTATCCAAAAAATATTTTTGGCTACAACAGCTAAATTGATGCACTGCAACACGATTAGCCAAGCTGTGCAAAAGGCTTTAATCAAGCTGATGAGTTCTCAGATTAATCCTGGCTCAAATTCAAATTGCAGCTCTGAGCAACCAGTATTGTGCTTGAATTTTGCTCATGTTTATAAACACTCCATACAAGTGCAGGGCTGTCTGGATATCAGCAAACTTCATCAGGCTGCTGTTCACAGTGCATTTCGAGTTTGAGCCTGAGTATTTGGGATAGTGCATATTTCACAGGAAAGATGCAGGGCACTTTCCATCCCAGACTAAATCAACCCCACAGCATCAGGAACATCAGACCTTTACAACCAAAATCATTTGTCACAAGTTTCTCAGAGGAGAAGACGTGGCTGATAAGCTGGGAACGTGCTCCCAGAGCTTCACATAGTGATTTCTAATAAGAGAGTAATTTTGACAGCTTGTTCAAATGAATGAGCAAACTTCAAGTCCCTCCAGACAACGTGGGAAGCCAAGTGACCGTTCTCTTAAGTTTAAGAGCTCCCCTCAGATCACATGGAGCAATCAGGCTGCTATCCTATTCACTTACTTGCTGTGAGGCTGCAAGTCTAAGCCAGCCAAGACTACACTTTCCTGGCTGCCATAATTCCATCCACATCCAGCAGGGGAGCTACTGAGATTTGAAATGTTGGTTTTATCTTGGCTGGGAAATAAGACATTTTAAACCTTGAACTGTCACAAGATAAAGAAAAAAAATCCCACCAAATCTCTGCCAAGCTCCGATAGTAAAAATGATGCTGCTGGGAAATGAAAAGTTCTAGATCATGTCCATGAGGAAAGTATATCTGAAAAGCAACTGTGCAATGAAATATCACAGTATAGCAGAAAGGACAAGTCTCTCAAGCCTCCATCTTGCAAATACTTAAGGATGTTTTAACGTAATAAATATCACTGAAGCTGAGGACATGTACAAGACGTGCAGGATGGGCTCCTAAGCTTGGGGAAGGGGCAGGGATGTTGATTTCAGAGTTACATACTACTTCTGTTGTAAATATTCTGCCTGGCACAGATACAGATCAGTAGCCCTGGGCATCAATAGCAGTGCTGTTCTTTAAAATAATTCACGCTTTAGAATCTGGACAAGATATACAAGTTGGGTTGCATCAGCTGTGTTTAAATTGAGCGGATTTCAGAGAGCTTTCTCACTAGTTAAGTAGAGCTATTTATCTCCACCCCTCCTCATTTGCTACAAGGGACATATACAGCTGGCTTTTTCCATGTGTTGGCGATCATGTTGAATTGAGGAGGCTTCTGCAATGCCTGCACACTCAGGTTCTTATTTATTGACCAAAGTCCTCTTAGCTTGAAGGTTCAAACCCCCACGTCCTTCTTTAAAAGAAAATGTTCAGAGACTCAAATTATCAGCAAGACTGGGGTGAGACTACTCTCCCTCCTTTCTGCTGAAGCCATGCTGTTACAAGACCCTCATGGGACCAGAGAGAAAAAAGCATGACCAGGAAGGAACTTGACTTTGCAGACAGGTGGTGAGGGAAGGAGGGATAGGGAGTCCTGGACTCCAGTCCCTGTGGCTGGAGTTATTTACAGACCTTATCCAGAAAGTCTACACTGCAAAACGCGTACACAGGTCACCTTCACAACAGGGGTCAGACCCCTCTCCCTCCTCCTTCATGCAAAAACTTTTACTTTCCTGCTGGCAATTTTAAAAGCCATATTTCCTCACGGCAACATCTGAAGTAAACATCTACTATTCCAATGATATCTCCTTCCTCCTTCCTATCACCAAATTATCACCTTTTTAGTCAACAAAGCTGTAAGTAATAACCAGTGCAATCCATTTTAACCTGTATAATCCATTTATTTCCTGAAGATAGTTAAAAGTTAAATTAACATCACTGTTCCCTTGCCAGATATAAACTTTCTTTATGGTTTGTACATAGAGGAGACCCTGACATGTACCAATTTCTCTTTCATTGATCTAGATCTATTTTAAAATAACAGCATCCTTGAGAGAAGATTAAAAACAAAAAAAACCCCAAGTTTGTTGTTTAGAAATTTTTCTTATGTGCTTTACCTTGAGGGCTTTCTGTGCAGCTTCACTTGATCCAATAGCAATCAAGTTTGGTCCAGCCATGCTGCAAAAGCTCTTCAGATGCAAAGAATCATGAACAGGGACTGTGGAAACAGCATAGTCCTGTGCGGGAGCAAAGAATGGTTGCTATAAATATTTTTAAATTGTCCTAGTTCCATAATTATACTGAGACATTCCATAATTAATTTTACTCTCTGCAAATTAACAATAGCAACATATCTCAGGGCACAGTGTCAACTGGTTAATATGACATACCCCTCTGGACCAGCTTGTCTTGTCTGGTGCACTGGATTAAAATCCAGAATGTTTTTCAAATATTACTATTGTTGCAACTGTAAAGAAATATATTAAAATGTGTAATTAAACAGTATGTACGTAAAGCCTCTCCAGGGACCAACAATAAGAACACATTGCTGATATATGAGAACGTTTAGAATGTGAGTGTTGATATGCTCTCAAATAATAACAGCTTCTCACTATCCAGGCTACTTTTAGGCAGAGATGTCACATTTGAGATCCAGCTTCAGCATCTGCCACTTTACAGGATGCTCAAACCTTTTCAGTAACTTGTACCTTCTTTTTTTTAACTAAGTCCTAAATAAAGTGCTTGAGTGTGACAAACATCTTGGCCAGTATCAATTTCAAATTAGTTCAGTGGATGAGAGCTTATACTTCCTGTGGCATGAATCAATCTACAAACCTTAAATGTGTCAGCCAGAATTTCTGCACCACGTTGATTTGTCCGCCTGGAAAGACCCACAAAAAATTCTCTGCCTGGAATGAAAAAATGAAGGGTAAAACAATTATAGTTTTGGGGTTTTTTTAAGCTATCAAAAAAAAATATCACATCAGCTCCTTCATCAGAACGCAAACACTTTAAAAACCGGCCACCTTTAGAGACGTTCTGAAGCAATCTTTCACGGGTATCATTTTCTATCTTTCTTTACTCAAGTTGAATAGTAAAACTGAAGATTTAGCTTAGAAGAATGCAACCTGCAATTGTGAGCTGATAATTTAAAGCAATTATCTTTTTCCAGAAGACACATTTCACCAGAAGCATAAATAGCTTCCTCTTCTAAAGCTCTGCAATGGTCATTGAGTCAGGAAAGAGAACAGCTGGGCTGGATTAGTACAGCACTGATTGACCATTTCCCCCTCCCTCTGAGATTTCCTCTGGTCTGGAAAGCAGCTCTACAGCCACCGGCATCCTCCAGCTCCAGAGGAAATCAGTGCTGGATCTGCAGTGCATTAGAAAGGCCTCCCTCCCTGGTTTGCCTCTTTTGAGACCCTTCTTTCCCCCTGGTGAACTAAGGCAAGCGGCCAGCCTATAGTGTGATGCTGATCAAAACAAACAGGCTCATTCAGCACAGGCAAGGAGAAAGCGTGTGTGCAGCTGATGTGAGAAAATGCCTACTGGGTTTAATGACATAAAAACCACAGCCAGTATCTTCATCTTTGTAGTCAACAATGCATATAAGTTATCTAGCATGTGACATCTGGCAGGCAACTGCACCACTTCCTCCATAAACTAAAAATGCATTTTTTGCATTTGATTCATTGAACTAGTGACAATTGCCTGCATCAAGCTTTTACAAGTCCTGAAAATGAGTCTGGTGAACATAGCTGCTTGAAATAAGAAATATGAAACAACTGCAGGCAGCTGACTACTAAAAGCATTTTTTTTATTGGCACTTTACAAGCTAAAACAAAATCTGTATGCACAGCACTGCTCTTTGTACTGTGTGTACTGCTACTTCATTTATTCAGGAATTAAGCAGGACATCGAGGGTTGCATTGAAAATTCATCTCAGCTACCTTTGTGACATTTAGTAAACAACTGATTTAACAAACTGCATAAATGACATTTTATTACACAGTTGACAGATAACATGCGGTCTTTGAGGCAGCCAGAATATATAAACAGCAAGTTTACGACCACTATACCTGTAAATAAGACGTCTCCACCATCCAAGGTTGCGTTTTCATCTACCATCTCTACGATATTGAGGTTGAGACTTTCTAGTACACTCTTCATGGCTTCAACCTGTTCAAAAGAAAGTTGTTTAGAATATATTGTATCATTGAAAAACTGCCAGAAATACATATCATTAATAAGAATTAAAGTCCTTTAGCATGCCTTTAGCAAGATGGATGGCAGGGTCCTTTGTGCTGATGGTCCCTGCCCATTGCAGTTCCCCAGGTCTCTCCAGAGGCCTCCATGGTCTGGAGAGGATGGGGTGTCTAGCGGCAGTAACCAGGCTCTTGCCTTTGCACAGGAACCACACAGCATCCAGAGGAGACAGCTGAGAGGGTCCAAAACATGTGTTAGGTCCAGTCCCTCTGCACAGTAATATCCTCTCTTCCAAATCCTGTCCCTTGGGTTTGAGCAGGAAGAAGGACCAGCAGGAATGACGTTCTCTCCTTCCATGCTGCTCAGACAAGAGACATGGCTCTATCAGCCATGGAGGTGGCAGCTCTACCCCAGGCCCCTCTTCAGCCAGGGGAAAAAAAGAAATCCCCAAATCAGCAAATGTTCATTTTCTTTATGGTTTTGCAACTTTACTGAGCACTAGCTCCCCTTGCATTTTTGAGCTACTTTGCTACAGCATTACAAGACCTTTCATGCCTGTATATTGTGTGGCTGGCCACTTGTCACAGAGCTGCACTCAGGTCAGGGAGCCCGGGGCCACTGAGCCCATTTCCTGCTGAAAGCAGCTCATAACAGGAGCAGGGAACGCAGCTTCAGTAGGTTTCCTCTTTCCCAGTGAGGGCTGCTGAGGATGCCTAGAGCAGAGCCTGTTTCTGTAGAGGCTCACGTCATCAGACATCCATCAGCTAACGCTCATTATGTTCAAGCACCGTCAGCTTAGTACCTTGCAAACAAAAAAAAGTACCTACACACAACCAACCACTCACCAAAAGCTTACAATTACAGCTTGCAAAATGTCAATATAAATACGATCTCATCCACAGAAACCTGTGAATTGGATCCTACACAGCAGCATCTTTGTGTTTGGTGGAACCTCCTCACCACGGCTAACCAGAGGTGCCCAGCACACATTAACAAACGTGGAAGATACAGTGAAGATCCATTAGCTCCAATTTTTGAATGTCACTTATCCATTTAATAGGATAAATTAAGCATCCCTAAAAGAAACACAGGAAGCTAAAGCAGGTGACATAGTAACTGTTTTCCAGCACCATATACCAACGGAAGCAACTCTAGCAGCCCTATTCTTCGGCTCTGGTAAGCTACCCCTGTCACAGCAGAGAAAGGAGACATGATGATGATTAAGTCCTTCACCCTTGCTGCAGCAGCCTCAGAACAGCAGCACATGCTCTGGCTGCCATACCTTCCTAAGAGCAGTGCTGGCTTCAGAGAATAACGGAGGAGGCACACGTGATCCACCTAAGCCCACTTCTTCTGCTCAACTGGCATTTGCAAACCATCCCATTAACCCCAAGCCCAGGCCTAAAAGGCAAAAGCAGATCTCCACAGGCTGCCAGGACAGCTGATGTAGGTCCATAATGGATACACTGGGGACATCAAGATTTATCAGCTCTCTGGGGTGTCCCTCTCTAGCACGTCCTTGCTCTTCAGTTGCTTTACAAAAAACACCTCAGACAAGCACACTGCTAATGTAGGTGCCACAGCTCAAAGTTGAATAGGACAAAGGCATGTCTCTGTGCCATCTGGAAAATGATAATGGGTTACGCTGCAACGCAGCACTGTGCCCAGGAGCTTCCCAAGACCAAGGGACTCATCCTGCCCACACAAAATCCCATCTAAGGCTTTGGCACGCAGACTGGAGCAAGCCTGCAGCATGACCTTTATAATTACTAACACCTCTTTCTGCTCCTATTTCACTTCATGAAAAAATGGCTTCAGGCTAAACCCTGGCACTCCAGAGTCTCCAGGCTTAGTAATAAGGCTTCACCTTTCTTAGTCATGTTACTCTGTCTCCCATGATCTTTAAAATTAGGTTTCTAGGGAGAACTGGACTCATGGTATTGTATAAATAAATGGGAAACAGCTGAGTTAATACTGGAAAACTGACTGTTGTACAAACACAGCAGTGTTTCGTAACATCCGTGTGCTGATAGCAGAATGATTTCTTTTGCCTGCAAAGCCCAGTGGTTTTTACTATGCAGGTGCTACGTGCTTAAAAGCTGTGAGACCCCAAAGAAGAAAACAATTTCTTGATATGGAGTAATACAGTTGCAGCACTGTATAAGAAGGTTCCCAATCCAAGAGCACGTAGGCTCACTGTTTTGTGCTGGTGTGAAGCAGGCAAGCAAACTCCTGACTGGGTGTAAGGACACCCTGACACACGAGTACCTCAGCCACAGGCAGCTGGAATAAATAAATATACCCATCCAATGGGGCTATTTAAGGCAGAAGGCCAAACCGCAGGAAAAAATAGCATTACCCAGCCTGTTGTGTGGTCACCTATCACCAGTTCTCCACTCCCTCCAGCAGCTGTCAAAACCAAAATACCAAGAAAGCCCTTTCAGGAGACGTGCTGCTGATCGGGTGCTCCCAGGGGAGCCGTCTGGGCTTGCAGAAACAGCCAAGCCAGTGGCTGTCCCAGCTGAGCACCCGCTCTGCTCCTGTCCCCCCTGATGCTGTGTCCCTAACTGATGTCTGGAGCATCAGCAAAGGCACAGATGTTACAGTGGCAGAGGACTACCCTACCCACTTTCTGTGGGGCAAGTCAAAAGCAAAAGTTTCTCCGGACCACAGAAAACCATCCGAGATGGGTAACATGTAAAACCTGGGCAGCCTACAGAGATGACATGAAGATGCCTCTGTGCAGGGCCAGGAACTGTGCAATGAGCACTGCAATCAGCCTGGGCATGATGGCTAGAACATTTTTGTCTATTAATGGTTTAATAAACTTAATGTTGGGAAGGTGGCACATTACTGAAGGTAAAAGGAAAGCAGCCTGCATCTTGGCTATGTGAGGAAGGCTGAGGGGGTATGAAAGCCCAAAGGCGGATGTGCCTGTGAGGAGACATGCCTGTGACCAGGGCATACACACACCAGTCACAGAGGTGCACATGGACTCTCTCCAGCAGCTGGGAAACCTATTTTTTACCCGAGCACTACAGCTGTGCAAAATGGTTGCACCACCCTGAGATGTGACTCCAACACAGTCAGCAAAAGGCCACAGAGGTTCCCAGTGAGAGGCAGGCAGGGAGGCAGCAGCTCCTCAGGGCCCAGAGCCAGAATGGCCAATTAATAACACTTGCTCTAGAGTACCAATTAAGTGAAGTACCTAGCTAATGAGAGTAGTGGAAGGTAAATGCTGACTTTAGATATGGAATTGAGTCCTACATGTTTTAATCACCAGCTGCTGCTATGTCAGATACTTTGAATTGTTTCTTTATTTAATTTACAGGGGTTGATGCAGCTGTAGCATAGACATTAAGGAAAGTTATCAGAACTAAAAGTTGTCCAAAAATCACAGGAAATTAGTTTAATTTGCTTTGTGATTGTTCCAGGCTTCAAAGACACAAGATGCTAAAGATGTTTTTCCCCAAAAGTTGAGCTCATTTTAGCCTATGAAGCCAAATTTAAATAAATAAAATGACTGATATAAATAGTTAGATCTTTTGTTCACAACGGGTGTTAATGGATTCAAGTCTAGGGTTCAATGTTTTGCAGAAGTTTTAAGCAACCAGTAGGAATTCCTAGAGTTTTAATTGGAAAGTGCTGCTCACACCCCTGGTGACATGTGCTATGAATATCTTTCAATATCCATTGCTTGTCTAAAATAGAAGTTTCAAGTTATTGTTTATTTTCTGAGCAACACCAGGAACTTCATTCAGTAGAAACAGAAATCAAAAAGGAGCACGAACTATGATGGAGAAGATCAGAGGGAAGACCTGACATTAATAAAAAGGCAACTGGAAAAGAGGAACTTGTATTTACAAGATTTTGGAAAACAAAACCAGAAATTAATAGCCCATCTGCTTTTGCATACAGCTGAGTTTCCTTCACAGGGGATAGCACAGACTCACATTACCACCCCCCACCCCCCAGTCATCTTTAAAGCCATCCTGCAGCAGTTCTGAGTAGGGTCTCCAACACAGCACATCCACAGTACATCTCTGAAACACAACCATGTTGGAAAAAGTGCATCATTCAGAGTTTGGGATAGGATGTGGTGAAGTCCACACAAGCAGCTTGAGTCTGTATCTCATCACTGCAAAAGGGAATCAAGAGCCTGGCTCCATCCTTATGCCTTCCCCTATCAGGAGAGATTCTGCCACTTTCCAACAGCTCCTACCCCAGGAAGAAAACAAGATACAATCTCTAGCTAAGGAGAGACAAGTGATCATTATCCTCAAGTGAGAAGTTAAAAATAGAAATGCAGCAAAGGGGGTTGATTTTACAAAGCCCCCTACCCTCCTCATGTTTTATCCGCCTCAAACGACTGATATCCGTTTTCCTGAAGTGTGGAGTCTTAACACATGCTGGTGAGATTTTATAATGAATGAAAGACTAATTCACAGAGCTAGCTTTGATGTACGAACAAATAACCATCTCTTGCTTTTTTTCCAGGAGAGAACTGAAAAAAGGTGTTTGGAGAAAGTCCTCTGTGAAGCCACAGTTACCCAGGAGACACTGGTAAACTACACAAAGCATTTGGACATGACCTGATTACAAGCATATTCATTATGAAGACGACTTACTGCTTGCTTTTTTTCATAAGTTGCCAAGAAGAAAAGTCACCCTCCCTCCCTTTATCTCCTTTATTTGAAAACTAAAATCCCAGGTAGTCAGAATTGTAGCACACAAAGAACACACTCATCTGTATCCTTTAAAATATCTGTATCGTATTATCTCAGGTCAGCTTAAGGTTTGTAACACGATATTGGGTTTTATTGTACACGTACCCATTAGTACATCGATTGAGTGTTAACGCTTGCATGCTTTGTGTAGTGATATTTTTCTAATAAGCACATTCCTGGTGTGAGATGGGATGTGTCTAATCCATAGCAAAGCTGATTGAGAGACAATGGGCTCCAGCCAGCTCAGCTCTGTTTCAAGGAAAGAGGACAATAACTGCATTTGACATTTATAAGAATCTAATTTCCTTGTGCTTTAAAATGGAGCTCATTACCCTCCAGACTGTGCCTTCCACCAATTACTGTAACTGATGTGCAGGGATTTCTCCTTCTCTATATTAGTATTTGATGCACTCTAAGCAGAGGCTGCCTCCTAAATTATTTACTGGTCTTCTGTGCAGTAACCATGTTATGGGATTTACATTATTGACAGTAAGAAGGAAATTATCTTTTCAAAAGTTAGCACAAACAGGGAAATGATTTTGTGAGCCACAGGCTCAACCTTGCTCAGAGCAGGGCAGGCTTTCCTCTGGGGTGCCAGGGCTGGGCTGCAGGCAAGGGGCCACTAAGGTTCCCAGTGCCCCATGGGCAGAGGCACAGCTGGGGCTTGGCAGAAGCTGTGGATGGTACCACATCAGGTATCCCCTAAAGACCACAATTACCCCTCCACCTTCACCTCCGAGCTCCCAGTGAAAGGGGGAAGATGTCTGCAGACCTGTTTCAAATGAAAGGATACAGAGATTCAGAGAGCTGATGACCAGTGAGCCAGAGAATACATGAGGCTTCTAAACCAGCAGAGCTCATCTCCGAGTGCTCCGTAGACTGACCACAGCCCTAACAAAAAGGGTTCTCAGCCCAAGGCACACTACTGCACCATCTCCTGAAGTTTAACATCCATCACCAATTTCTCCAGTGTGGTAAATCACAATTATTTGGTTTCAGTCTCCATTGTGTTTTAAACTGTCATTTATAGCTGTGCAAAGCAAATGTCAGACTTAATATATGCAGAAATTAGACTATGATATCTCTGAGGTGACTATTTCTGAGCCCATTAGCTCCAAGTTCACAAAGTCCCACTGTCAATATATAATGCATTTTTCAGCAAGGCTCCGAGTGAAGGCTATAAATAGAGACGGACAAATCCAGGGCCAGGAAAGGGTAGACTTCAGTTTTGCAAAACCAGATACCAGTCATGATCCAGGTTCTTGCCTGTCTGAATCTGTCCAATTTGGAGATGAGGAAAGCGTCTCCTCTTGATAATAAACATTGCCCTTCTTGTGCTTGCAGAGGCTTCAAAGAAAATAAAGCAGCACTGTAATAGTTTTGAGGTTTTTTGAGAAGAAAAACCCATTACTGGTTGTTTTCTTGCTTTAAATAGGTCAGATGCACACCCTCATGTATAGTGATCTTGGAAATTTGTGGGATGCGAGTTGTGGTGGACTTTGACTCCTGCTCCCAGTGTTGATACCAGAAAGGCCCCTGGCTCTGGAGAGGTCAGCAGAGAAATGGTGGAAGAACAAGATGCTCCAGCACTGCTATTCGATGCACATCAGGCTGTAGGAGTGTGTTAAGTGCAAGACAAGTAAGGTCAGCTCTGTCCCACAAACAGCCACCAGCACAGCTTGGTAAGGACACTCTGTACCTGCCATTCCCACCCCTGCCAGCTGACAGACCACAGTTTACTTTGGCAATTGATTCCCCTTTCCACCCACACAGGGTGTTTGCATCCATCCCACCACCTCTTTCAGTAAGGGGAGAGAAGGTGAAGAGCAGCAGCAGCCTGGTCTCCAAGCAAATGGCTAGCTGCTCAGCAGCACACTCCTGGATGGCACAGGTGGACATCCTGCTCCCGAGGCACGTGAGCTAACTGCATCCAGACTGCTCAGTTCAGAGTGATCCGAGCATTACTTCAAACTAGGCTGCACATCACAAGAAGTGGAAAACAGTGTTACATCAAAACACCCAGAAAACCCTTTTTGGGAGTTTCAGTTGATCCAACCCTGTCACCCCCTGCCAGAGCTGCAGGGCCAGGTCCTTACCCAAATGGTGGGGCAGTTGCACTACAGCATCAGATTTCCAGTGCCTCAGAGGCTATGCTGGAGTGCCCACCAGCACACAGCCAGCACTGCTCTCTATGGGCAGACGTGGTGTTCATTCTACCTCACTCAGCCAGACATGTTGTCCAGCACACACACAGCAAGGCTCATCCTCAACTATTTTTCATCAAACAAGGCCACAGGACAGCCAAGAAGGAACACTGAGGTACTCCCATGCCATGTCCTCAAGCAGAAGATAACTTGTTAGCTGCTCCCAATAGGCAGATTCCACACCAACACTTTCAGGTTGCAGCTCCGAGACAGTTTCACTCTTACCCAAAGCTTGCACCAAGCAGGTGCAGCTTTTTGCAGAGTTTGTGTAGTTTATGAACCCATGGAGTTCAGAAAGGGCCGTATGAATAACCACCCCATTCATTACTGCCCACACACTGCTAATTATGGATCGAAACCCACTTACTGCCCGACTACTTTAAGAGTCGCAAACCATGTGCCTAGAGCTGATGTATCCAGTGTCAAAGGTCCATTGCCCCTTGAGAGCAACCCGAGATTGGGATGAGTACAGCACCACAAGGGATTCGTGGGAAAGGGCAACATGGAAGGAGCTGGACCAGAGGCAGCACAGAAAGGGACTGGCATGTGGAGGAGGAGCAGAAAGTGGCAGGTGGCCTCCAGAGCTTCTTGTCCCAGAAAAGCTTCTCAGCCACACAGGAGGAAAGCTCCAGCCTGGCAGGTCTTGGGAGATCAAGTGCCAAGCTCCTCTTCCAGGTACTGGAAACAGGTGCTGTTAAAAAACCCAATTAATCTGGATGTCCTTGGAGCATGTTGTGTGCTAATAGCTAAGCTGAACCAAAGCACATGAGAACAGCTCATAGCTCACCAGCAAACTACACCTGGGTTTCCCCTTCTTCTCTTCCATGCTTAGCCTTTAAAATGCAAGGACACTGATCTCCCACAAAATAGGAGCCAGGAATCTGCTCACTTGCTACAAGAAGTTGGGCTGAAATTTCAACCCACAGCAAGTGGAAATAATTTCAATCAGGTATAAAAAATTCACAGGAAAAAGGATGCTTAAAAAGATGGAGATTTAAAGTCACAAGAAAAAAGGTTCACTAAGACCCACTAAGCATTAAATCAGGTTAGTGGAAAAGTTTAAGCAGCATGAATGCATTGCTACAGAAAAACAGTGAAGATTTTGCCAGATAAAGACGATGACATGAAATTTAAGCCGTACGCAGGCATGCTGAGAAAGTAATGTTCTAAATACTTTCTGCTTATAATTACAAAATGATCAATTGTTAAGTGTTGGACAGAGAAATATATTCCATTCTGCCTGGACATGCACAGCGGGCCAAGAATGCACCTGGATAAGCCAAGCATTCATTATCTCCCAGACACTCAATATCCCATAATACCCCCAGCGGCTGCCAGCTCCTTGTCCACCCTTGACCACACGCCATGTGCCCCATTTCACAGCTGAAAAGTATTTAAAATTCATGAAGCCTGTTGAAAGCTCGACTGTCACATTCTGCTCATTCCACAGGGTATGGGAAAACTGCGCAGAAGGGACATTTCAACCAGGGCTATTATGGCTCTTGAATAACCAATATTCCATTAAATTGCTAATAAACCCACTTGAAGATAAGTTGATCACAATCAAACCATACAGTAGCATTCCTTTCCTTTAACACCGAGTTGTCAGGTTTCACTCTGTACTGTACTACTGTTTCTGTGCTGTTTGTTCATGCCTTGACACTGAGCATTCAAGATACTCACTTTGTCCCCAGTAATCTAAATGCCCTGTTCTAAAGAGGCTGAAAGATCTCTGGCAAGGATAACACTCTGCTTATTTTAAAGGTAGTGAACTCTTTTCAAAGGAAAAAAAGTCTATGATAAAGAAGTGAAAAATAATTGTACCTCAACTGGGATATTTGGGGTTTTGTAGCCTCTTGAATGGGGTGCTCACAATTTGAATGTAGGGCTAAATGGTATGAGTGTCTCCTGGCTTCCCTAGTGCCCAGTCAAGCTTGGTCTGGTCTGAATTTTCATTTGAGTTTGTGGTTCAGAAACTCATTTTTCCTCTCTCCTCCACCAAATCTTAGTTTTATCAACCAAAAGAAACACAAAAAAGTTCTGAAAAAACTTTGAGTGTTTGTTATTCATTAAAATGGATTTTGGTTAGATTCCTTGCAGCTAATTGTCAAGCTGCTGGCATGCCTGCTGTAGTCTTCTGATCTTGCTGTGTGCACATGTCATTGTGCCAAGAGGACTCCAAATTTTGTAATTTATAACACTGAAAAGCATGTCAGTCTCCTTCTCAGAAGGGGATTTACAAGCTTTTATTATCTAACCTGATACTGCTGAAAAGCAGCTCCCACCCAGCCCCATCCCAGCATGGAACCATCATCGCCACTCAACTCTGAACATTTCCCATCGCCTCTCCAAGGCATGTGGGAACCAACCTGCAGATTTCAGCTGCACAAGTGGCCAAGGATCATCATTGGGAAAATTTGGCCCCATTTAGTCTGTATGGTGGGGAGTCATGGAGAAGACCCAATGGGTACCACCAGGTCCCTGTTGTCTTATGCTGAGGATATGCAGGGGAGGAGAAGCAATTGCTCCTGCAGGCGCCTTCCCAGAACCACCCCAGAGCCAATCCAGCTCAAGGAGCAATGACCAATTGACACAGGCAGCAAACAACATTTTTCTTCACGTTCAGTTCACTCACTAACTGGCCTTTCACTGAGGAGCATCCGGTTGCTCCCGTGTTATTTTATAACAAGAGCCCCATTGGCAAAGGTTATACTAACCCAGTGTTTCTTCCCCTTTAATAATAGGTTTCATTCATGCTTTCAGAGATGTTGACTTGTCTTATTTTAGCTATGCTAACACATCCTGCGAGAGTACCCTGAAGTGTCTAGACAAATATAACAACAATAATGGCAGAAAATGTAAATTCTGACCATTTTCCATCTCTCAACTAGTTCCAGCAAGGCTTCCACTGCCAGGTAAGAAAAGTGGCATCCCAGTAGGATTACAGAAGTTTGCTGCTATATAGGCATTAGGGATTAAATTCTTGAAGATATATTTTTGATAACTTAGAACTGTTGATGTATCTCAAAAACAAGCAAACTGGGAGCCATCTATTCAGCAAATTGGCCACCACAGTGCTAGGTGGGACATTTCAACCTGAAAATAACCTTTAGCAGTCTAACACTATACTGACAAGTTTTAAGAAATTCTTAAGCTTTAAAGAAAAATATGCAGTAAGCATAAGCAGTTATTCATCTCTGGCTACTGTTCCTTGAACTCAAAACTGACAAGGGCGAAGAAAAAGGCAGCTTTGCTAGTCCTGCTTCTGCCCCAACTTCCCATTTGAGGCTTACAGTCATAAGGAAGGAATGAGAACAAGGCAGCAAGCACTAAAACACAAACACATGAAAGAGTGCAGTCTCTCTATAACCACACATTTTTAAGAGGTAGAAACCTTTGTACAGGCAGTGTCCTGCCTTTCCCTGCAAGCTCACCAAGCGTTCAAGCAGCTGCCTGCAGTGCTGGGCAGAGAAGAGCCTGTAAATGCCAAGAGGGACGATGCCACCTCTCGGGCTGCTTTGCCTGGGCATCCCTCACCCTCCTGTGCCTCTGGTGACAGAGGGACCGCAGTATGAGATCTATTCTCACCTTTGACATTAAGTCATAAAACTCACACACAATACTTCATTTAAAGCCATCAACAACTGTAGGCAGACTGCCTTCATTGTAACAAGCACTGCTTTAACATGATACTAAAAAAACACAGCTCCTGCTTTTAAACCAGCCTGCTCACACCCTGCCTCCCCTCACCAGGGTCTCCAGGGACTTGGAACACTGCTGCTCAGTAAAATTACAAGACCATGGAGTTACAGAACAGGAAGTTTATGGTGATTTAAGCCTCCTATGTGACAGCACTGAGTCCTACTGCTCAAGAGGGGACAATGACCCACCAGACACAACCCTGCCCTGGGCCCTGAGGAGGGAGCATGGGAGCCTTCCCAAAGCCATTCCAAAACCTCACCACCAGAACTGCTGTGAAAGGCACCCCTGCGCCCCATGACTGAGCACCAACTTCAGATATAGGCAATACATCACCAAAAGTACTGAAGAACTGTGAATTGAATTGTGAATTTCTTGTTTATGACTGACATTAAATGCTTGGAAAAAGGACATAGCTACCTGCCTTTCATGCAGCGGTGCTTCACTCAGACAAAAAGGGCACACGTACAAACTGTGATTTACAAAGCCCTAATCTATGCAACAACTATTAACGAGGTACAAACCAAAGGAATTCCTTTAAGGCCTCTCAGCATTTAGACCTTGAAGTCTACATAAGTTTCAGTACATTGACATTTACACACACACCACCCCCTCCAAACAATTTCAGTAATACAGGCACGAGGATAGAGAATTTAAAACATTTTGTAAAGATGCAGCACAGCAACACACATCCTTTTAATACTCAGCAATGGATAAGTACTTATCAAGTTTAAAACCAAAACCTAGGTTAGAATACTACTTGGGTGCTTATTCGAAGTCCAAGTCATTTCAAATCTCAGAGGATAATGTGGGTGGGAATTAGGAGGGCAAAACCTGAACACAGGACCTGAGCTTTAGGCAGGTGGCAGAGGATGAAATACTGGCCCCACTGAAGCCAGAACACCCCCACATTTTATACAATAATTGCAGGAATGCAAGTGTCAAGATGCTTGTAAGGAAAGCACTTTAAAAGCACTAACAGCTGCATTGTGGTTCATTGTTCTGCTCCTTCCCCTGCCAAACAAGCTGCTACACACTTTTTACATATTCTTTTAATAGAGCTAAATACTGTGTTCAGCTAAAAAAAATGCATTGACATTGGAGGTGCCGTTATATTTTTAAAAGAAATAAATTTCCTTAACATGTCTGAAACAGTTACTACTGCACTTTGCTACTGTATAAACATCTTCCATTTGTACATGCATAAAATAGGAGTGGATTTGAACAAAGAAATCAAAGGGGACACTTGTAATGCACAGGGACAGGGAAAAATGAGAACAGCAAAATAACAGCTAAGTAAAAAGTAACTGTTCAAAGATTCTTAATTCTTCTAGTAAAAAGACACTTCAGATGTGAGCTCCTAACCCAATTGTGCTCCTGTAGCGAGATGTACTTTTGCAAACTGAGCTGTCTCCCCTTCTCACCCACCTATCCCCACCCACCAGGCACTCTGCCAGGGATGCAGCTTCTTCAGTATCTTACCACTTTGTCTTGCCAACAGGTACTTTGGGAAGGGAAACATCTCTGCAGGCTTTTAAATGCACCTTAGAAAACAGGGTTTCACTTAAGGTATTATTTAATAAGAGCTACTCTGAAGGAGAGTAAATCCAGTAAGAACTCCTTCCAGCTGCACTGCACTGAGCTAATTGAATTTGGTGACCTTCATTTCCCAATTACACCTCCTGTATCCGAGGCAGCACATGCCCATGTTTCACCACATCCTAGCCAGCACCCTTCGCAGAGCAGTAGCAGTACTCCCAGAGGGTTACATACCGGAGCATCCAAGCTCTGCCCTCCTGCCCACTGCCAGCTCCGTGCCCACAAGGCACTTTGGGGGACGCAGTGATGCCATGATCCTCCAACAGGTCCCATGTTCAGAGCAATACCTACCTCACAGGAGCCCAGCCCAAACCCCCCACTGCACAGAGCGAGCAGTGGTGGCATGACTGACAGACATGAGGCAACAGCAGTCCATTTCCAGACTCACTTGGGAATAGGGAGCACGTCTGCTGGAATAACAGCCAAGAGTCAGTGATACAGAAGACTCCAGTAGTACTTTATAGTCCAGCCTAATGGTTTTTCCTTTCTCTGCACAGTACTACATAAATTTGCCACCATACAGAAATAAAGGGAAATACTGAAATGTATAAAATTATAACTAAATGGAAACTATTACCTCACCAGACGCTATCAACACCATCAGAGGAGTGGAAGTAACCTGACAGCTTGTAACTGCAGCACTCCCAGACAAAGGCAGTGCCAGAGCCCATGGGTACCTGCAGGACCTGCTGCAAACAAAAGGTGAGCTTGGGACTGGAGCAGCAGTCAGTCGTGAAAAAGTTAAATGAAAACCACTTAATGCACTCTTGCCACTGAGGAACTGAACTGTGCAATTCCTTGGCAGCTGCTTTTGGTTCTGGCTGCTGGGGGCTCCTGCCCCACTGGGGGCTCCTGCCCCACTGGGGAGGACATCACTGATGTGCAGGGTGGGTGAGCCTCCCCAAGGACCCCAGGTCCAGCTGGGCAAGTCCCAGCCCTACCGAGAGGGTTCTTATGTGGACATTGCATCTCATCCAGTCTGGGAGGAAAGAAACTGTGTGCATCATGTGGCAAGTATGCGGGAATTTGCCGCGAGCACCTGGACCATGGACCTCTGACTGCAGCATCAGCCCCTAGTGCATCTCCTGCAAGCAACCTGGAGAAAAAGATGCCCTAAAAAACTCTCTAGTTATGTACCCCCATGCAAGGAAGACAGCTCAAGAGTTCTTCATTCACTCTTCATGACCCTGAGTTACACTTAAGGCCACCAGAGAAAAGTATGTATTGTACAGCAAGTTTTTTAGCTTCTTCACTAGGGTCTTCTGGCTGGTGTAACTCCCCACTGCTTACAGATCTGTGGGTCAAGCAATGAAGTGGAAACCTGAGAACATAATGACTGCTATACTCCTGGTAGGTGTTAGCTTTGTTTTTAGAACTTGTCTCTATCCACTGCTGAATGCTTTTGATGTTTTACAAACGTAAGTGCTCAAGGGGAAAGGTAAAAGCATGTTTTCCTACCTGTTTTGGCTGGGAAAGAAAATTATAACTGTATTTACAAAACAGTGGAGCCACAGAAACAAATATGGTCTGCAAGGTCAGAGCAGAAGGAATGTTTTCTTTGGCTTGTTCCACACTCATCTTCCACTTCAGCAGAGTAACAGGTTGAAAAGAGGGTGAAGGTAGGAAGCGAGTCTCCAATACACTGGAGTACAACAAATCTTTTCAAAACTCACGTGGCTCTAAAGGAAGAAATACAGCTTCTCCTTCGGAGACCGCTTGTTACAATGACCAGAAAGAAGATGCTCTTGAAAAACCTAATGCACAGTTAGAGGCACAACAATTTGTTCAGAATACAGTTAGTTTCAGCTACAGTTGCTTCAGTTACAGATAAAGTGGTGAAGCTAAAATGCACAAAACAAGTGACATTTCATAGACAAAATGGGTGTCAAGTAAAATCAGTCACATAATGAATACAACAGAATTAATAATTTTCAAAAGCCTTATCTTCAAAGTTGAAATAGTTGAGCCAAATCATTAAGCAGCTAATTTGCATACTAAAACACGTAATGCCCAGGAACAGTTTTAAGAAAGTGTCATTAAATGTCCAGAAAGCTCTCTCACATGCGAGAAGGAATGCTGTACTAGATTAAGGATCAAATAAAATGGCCAAGATAATTGGTGTAGAGGGGAAGTTAAATCAGATATAAAAGTCAAAAACAAACATAAAAAGTTTAGTGCAATCTATCAGAAATTGAAAGAACTTATAAAGGCTAAAGGACCTAGTGCAAAAATCTCTGTATAGCAGAATCAAGATTCACAAGGGCCTTTTCTTTCCTCATTTGCTTCCCTATTTTAGGAATAAAAGGAATAGCAACAGTAGTATTGATTCATTACTACTTGGAAAGGGTGAAATTGTCAATATTCACACCAAAAAGGTAAAAGTACTGAATAAATATTTCTGCTCTGCATGGGGAAAAAGCCAGTTAAATATTCAGATTGTATTACAGAGAATAATTTTCATCCCAACCATAACACAAAAGGACATTAAGCAACAGGTCAGGATGATTTCCACCTAGGGAGGAATCTGTGGTGTTCGTAATTCTTCACAGCCTAATAGGGACATCAGAAAAGTTTGCAGAATGACTGACAGGAAAGTAATATGGAATTGAAGGATGAAATAATTAATACCAATCAGCATGTGCTTACAGAAAGTCAACCTCTTCTAGTTTGATACAGCTTTGAATGAAAGAATAACTCCAGTCAGTAGCAGTGATAGCACTGATGCACCAGGTTAAGAGGCAAACAAGTAGATACTGCTGCTAGTAAGCAAACAGAATGTTTCCACACATCTCAAGACCTGATGAGAATGGAAATCATGGCTGAACAGGTGTGTTTCAAACAGAAACCCATTGGTGCAAGGTCAGTCAAGTTTCACACAAACAGCTTGAGGGCATGCAATCATGACTGGGCAGCGACCAAAGCAGTGTTAAACCATGGGCAAACCAGGTCACAGGCAGGGAGGACGGCACAAGAGGTACACGCGACCAGCCCACACGGCCATATGGCCACCACGAAGGCTGGCACCAGCGCCTCAGGCCACAGCCAGAGGATGGGCCATCTGTTCAATTTTGTAAACCGATCCACCACAAAGGATCACTGTCTGCGTGTGGGCTCTAACCACAGTCCTGCAACCAGAGACACCTTCAGACAGACCAGGAGGGGAGATCCATGTAAGGGTAGAGACCCACCACCCCAGCACATGCCATTGCCACAGCTGCTCTCCAGTACCACATCCACCATGCAGGAGCCACCAGGAAGGTATCACTTCCAAAACCTCACGGCAGCATTTCAGAGCTGAATCTGTTTCACTGATCAAAGAGGGTTATAAAGGCCTTCAGTCATACCTGCAAAGACCTACACAAGAAATAGAAATTCAGGAACAAGCTCTGATAAGAAACAGTGTGTAGAAGCTGAAGTCAAACCAGGAGCCATGGTCAATTCAGGGATAGTGTTTTTCTTCTTAAAATGAAGAAAATGTATTATTTAGGTAACTTAGCAAGGATTGTGTTAAATTCTTTCCCTTCTCTGCAGCCCAAGCAGAGGACACCAATGGCTCACCCCCAATACAGACACCATAGGGCTGGGAAATGATGGTCAAAAGGCTGAACCTGCAAGCCTACTGCTGGTCTGGGCATCAGAAAACACTGATAGACAAACCTCAACTTCACAACACTTCCTCCTTGTTCAGTGAAGGGAAAGAAGATACAGAGCCTGGTGAGAAACTAAGACACCTTTCAGACACTGGCTGATGCCAGTGCAAGTGATGTAATTTTAAGAACAGATGAGTCTGAAATCTTGACAAAATTTCTTTTTTTTTAATTGCTGCCACACATCCCTATGCAGGCAGGAGTACACTCAGAAACGGATGACATACTCAGTTTACTACCAACAAATGGATCAATTTTCTCTTTACAGGTAGTTAAAGGCACCCCTGGAAAAGCTTGTGGCTATTTAGGACAGACAAGGTGGTTAAAGATCTCTTATGATACCACTTACTTGCCACTTCTGCTGGTGTACTTAGCAAACAGGAACATTAAACACCACGATCTTGAATGAAAGCACACAGCATCTGCAACACGTACTGCAGCACGTCCGAGCAATGGGATAACTGGGGAGGAACGTTCACACTGCTCAAGTTCACTTGGGAGGGGGCAGGGGGCAAGGCAGCTTGGAAAACACTGACGTATTGTCTTTCCATTACTAAAAATTACACTTTGTGAAATACCATTAGATCATTTTAAGAGGTTTATATAAGGACACTGAAAAACAAGTTATTTCGCAAACTATTTTATGTCTCCCTCCCCTTTCTATTTCCACTATGCATCAGGTTGTGAAAATCCAACATGCAGTAAGTCTAGTGTTCCCAGACAGAGGAGACCAACCCTGACCAAAGTTAAATCTTCCAGCTGTTCCCAGCTCCTTCTCTTCTCTCCATCAGACAGGCTCACGGCAGCGCCTTAATTACTTGTTTAGGAAGGATGTGACATGTTCCAATTTAATACATTTAGCCCTTCTTAGAGCAAATGTAGAATTAAGCCTCAGTATGCACTTGACAGATCTCTTAGCAACTAGAGTGCAATCAGCCAACAATGGATGATTCACAGTTTCAGCAAGAGTGTGCAGAACTGCCTGCCAAAAGTCTGAATAAACTCACATTGCTAGACACTATGGTAAAATGTACCCTGATCTCTTAAACTATTATATCATAGAGGAAAGTTAAACTGCATGCATTCCAGCAGCTCGCCCGAGTCTGGAAATACAATTGAACTATAGCATCTCAATTTTATAACTGAGACTTTTCAGTGGTTATTTTCACTTAATTAGGAAAACAGTACCTTTCAAGGCACACTGCTTAAGTCTATCAGTTTGTGTAAATAAGGGACAACTTCTTCCGTTTCCGTTGCTCTAAAATGGGAAAAAGATAAGTCTGGAGGATGCTAATGGGGGTAGTCAATGCAGAGTCACATCGATCCAAACACTGGGTTAATCTCACGCCTACTGCTATGGGGCCCATTGGCATTTAAAATATTTAGAGATCTATGTGCAATCTGTGAGTCAGGGTGAAGAGCAGGAAGCAGCGTGAGAGAGTGCAAATTCCCCTCCTGGACACATTGCTATACTCTCTCACCCTCTGAAGCCCAGTTGAGGACCAAGCTACCACAGACACAAGTTTGTTTGTATTTCTACAGCCAAATTTCTGCCTTCATTGACCAGTTTCACTCCACGCTTCAGATTCTGCTTTGGAAGAGTTTCCTCTATGTTCTCCACGTGGATATCTTCCTACACAAAAACAGACTTGAGCAAACCCTTTACAAAATACTATTAAAAAAACAAAACTGAAAAAGCACTGCTGGGATTAGTCCCACACAGCGGGGGCACTGAGTGACAGAGGATAAGTCACAGAGCCTTCCTTTTCAGCTACAACCATGAATCATGACCAGAGCTTTTCCTGTGGCACACTGGACACCAGTGAAACCCCTTGTGAGTAATGGGGTCTGGTCCCAGAGATGGGGACAGCTCTCCCCCAGCATCATCTTAATGTCATTACAGCGGAGAGTCCCCTTGGATCTCTGGCACAAACTTCATCTCTAGAGGTCTGAAAAACTTGTCACTGTTTTACAGTGATTTATCCATTGCATCTGCTCAATCTCATTTTGGATTCTTTCATCTTCCTTTCCCTGAGACATCAATATTTGCAGAAGAGATGTGACACTGTTGTCCTTTCTACTCTAACTGCCTCAAGCTGCTACTCACTCGGTATCCAACAGAACAAAACTCCATTTAAAAATACAGACTTCTTAGCCACCTTTCTTTGCTATCTTTTTCAGTAGGTCTTGTCCTCCAGCTCTTTTGAGGCAGGGGAGAACTCTGTGGCACTCAAAGTGAGACCCTCCCTTAGCTCTATACAGGCACTATGCAAGTGCTCTGACCCTGCATCACTCCCAGGAAAGAACACCACAAACCTTACAGACCAGGCACAGACCCAAGACGATGAAGAGCTGCAGCGTGCTAAATCTGTTTACCATTTCAGCAACGCGCCCTGGCAGCCCCACGCTGCTCCAGCCACCAGCAGCCTGGGGATCTCTCCCGTTGCAGGCAGGAGCCTCACTCCAGCAGCCTCCAGCAGCCCTTTTCCAGGTAAAGCAGATACACTTGGCTAAATAAGTAGCTTTCTTTGGCACAGAAGAGTGGGGCGCCCAAGCCGGTTGGCAGACTTTACCTCTGAAAGAGGGCTGTGGTCAGGGAAAGGAATTTGAACACATTGAGGTCCATGCTGTCTTTAATACAAGGATAGTCACAGGTTTCCACTCATATGGGCTGACAACCCTTCAAAGCAAAACGAAGGCAGCAGGGGAGGTACAGCGAGTGTCAGGAAGATGCATTAAGTGCAAAAACACCATAGCTGAGAGTTTCTGTAAACGCACAAAGACAAAAATTAGGCAGGCAAAGAGAGGATCAGGTACAAAGCAGAGGGTGCTTATACATTTATTGCTTTTGTAAAGAGAAGCTTCCTATTGATAACATTCAATATACAAACCAGAGCCTAGGAGATTTTTTTCCATCTATTTCCATAAGGATTAGATCAAAGAGCTGAAAAGAATGTGAGCAGCAGGGCTGCAGGGAGCTGGGGCACAGGCGCCTTGGTAAGGGAGGGGGATCCGGCCTTTGACTTCAATCAAGCAGCAACGTGTGACCTGTGTCATGTCCTACCAGCACCATCACACTGCTGGCTAAAAAAGGCACAGTTATATCTAGAAACAAAACACACCAGGGACTGATTTTGCCTCTGCTTTGAGCAGGCTACCCTTTGCCTGGATGGAGGCAGATGAGACGTCATTTTTTCCATCCCTGAGTTTCTCTGCTGCAGCTCTTTTGGGAGCTCTGCTCCTGCCTCTGCCACAGAGCACGTGTGGTGGTATTTCTGCTTTGGGGAACTCAGTGTTACTCAATAGCTGACGTGAATCCCTGCGTTGTAAGAGGCAGGGGAGCAGAATTCCCTCACTCCCTGTTTTACCCTATAAAGGCATTTGATGATGGCGCTGCGAACCCGCGCCTTTGCACAGATTTTCTGCAGCTGCTGCAGCACAGCTAAGCCAAGCCCAAGTTTGGATTCTTGCGCGTTGTGATAATCAGCTGGGGTTCAGAAAATCCTTCAAAAAAATCTAATGTTCTGGCAACTTAACAAGGCTTCTGAAAAAATAACAGTTTAACATCTGGAACAAAAATACTCTGAGGAAGTCCAAGACCAACACAGCACAGAACATTTTCCCCCCATAACTGTTACTGTACAGCACTTCCTTGTCCCCAGTTCAGTGAAACGGGAACATTTGCATCGAGATGCTGAAACATTTTATTGAAAGTCATGAAGGAAGGTGGAAAAATAAAGAGCTATTCATACACTTGAACATTTTTTTAATTTTCTGGGTTTTGTTTATTTTTATTCCTGTTCCATGAATTTCCTCAGTCTTTTAATGCATCTTAATCTTCATCAATATTTAACTCTGCAGCAGAAATACTGCATACTTTGTTTTCACATTTAACTTGAGTAGAGGGGGGGAAATGTCTATGGGAAGAAGAAAAACAGCCAGTTCTAAAGGAAACGACTTTTCCTTTTTCCACAAGATGTCCTGGAATAGAGTCAGGGAGAAGGATGAAAGAGAAAGGTGGGCAGCAAGAACGCCATGCTGCTTCACAGACTTAGCTAGGGTCATCAGTTAGGACACTTCTTCCTACCTCTGGGTCCCAGGTTCAAGACTGAAAATGTTTCTCAACAATGGACTTAACTCTCAACAGACATTAGCACAGAGAAGTAGTTCCCTGCAGTAATAAGAAACTGCAGTATCATTCATATGAACAAGTAGCCAGATATACATGATTACATACACTATGGATACACACACATATGAGATACTTCCAGCTGGGGATGGAAATGCTTACTGAACTTTTGCAAGCTAAGGGAGATGTCCCATCATTTTCAGTAATTCCTGGAACAGCAATTTCCCAGCACATACAACAGACAGCTCCATAAGGAACTGCACAGCACAGAGCAGAACTGATGTAACCCCATGCTCCACAGGACACTACCTGGCCCATTACACCAGGCTAAAGCCTCCAACAGAAAAACACTGGTTTTGGTTTTTGTTTGTCTCTTATTAAAGTCTGTAAATTCAGATTGTGTCCTGCAGTCTCAGATACACAATTTTCCACCTGCTCATTCTGCCAGGGAGAAGCACCCAGAGCAGTGCTTGTGTCTGGGACACCAGTGGTTCCCATGCATATGGCTAAAAATAAAGAAGAAAGCTGCAGTTAAAATGTATGGAGGGTTAAGCTTTCCAACACTTAAAACCCTGGTGCATCAAGCTCTCCTGCAAAGGGGACTTGGACCTATCCGAGTACAGGAGCTCAGCACTCTTATAATCCCTCCACATGATTATTTGTAAGTAATTCTGCTAACTTAACAGGACAGCAAAACCAGGCCCTGTAGTATTCAGGTTTGTGGATGTGTTTGGATGCAGTCTGGCTCAGCAGAGGGGGACGATGCCACAGAAAGCCCTGTTGTACAGGAAGCCACATGGACTACAGTGCCTTGGGATCCTTCTGGATTAACTGCAAAACCAGACAAATCAACCTAATAAATCTCATGTGCAGGTACACCTCCCAGGAATGTGGGAATGCTGAGAAGAGAGGAGCCCTGACAGAGCCACCTGTGGAAGGCTCAGATTACAGAACCAAGATGTAATTGTGTCTCTCCATTTCTGCTTGCAGCCGAAATCTAGAGTCACATCAACAAGCCCTTGGCACATAAAGCAACAGCTTTCAAGTGCTCTTGCAGAAATTAATGACTCTTTCCCACATCTCTGCAGCTCAGAGGATTCATTACCTGCTGCAGATGGACAGAAAATGGCGTGCCCCTGCCCAGCTGGCTCTGCCAAGGGAAGCTACGGGTGCTCCTGGGAGCCCCTTTGGGAGCTAGGGAGCTCCTGGCTCCCCACTGGTGCTTTGCCACTGCCTGGGGTCCTGGCACACAGCATGGCACAGCTGGTGGCACAGCTCTGCTTGAGCACAGCTGGTAAGGGAGAGGCTGGCCACCAACCAGTGGCTGCAGCAGGCAGAGAACCAAAATGCCTTCAAACCCTAAGGAACCAAGTGAGAGCCACAAAATTCATGCTAGGGAACAGAAAGGAAGAACTAGGACCAGAAGAAGTAAGTGTTGGTTTTCAGTGGGCTCCTCACAGAACAGCGGGTCTGACCAGTGATGCTAGGCTTTCTGATGGTTTATTTGTTCATTTAATATTTTCCCCTCTCAAATCAGAAGAAACAAGATCAACAGGCACTTTAAAAAGAGTACAAACAAGCTTTTCCAGTGTAGCCTGGAATTTTTTCCAGGCTCATGAGATTTATACTGAAATGCCGCTTTCCATCTAAGTTATTTCTCTTCTCAAATACAAATTTCAAATACAAGTAACAGCCATCAAATCTTCTCTTATTTCAAGCTAAAAGCCCCCTAAACCCAATACACAACTCTTCATCCCTGCCTTGCAGCAGAAGTTGGATCCACAACATTGCAGCATGTGTGGATGCTCCAGTGGCACCACTGTCCCATTTGGGGGAATTGTATAAAGCATTTGTCCAGTGCAGAGCCAACCACCACGAAGGGCCCTGGCACAAAAAGCTTTCAGTGTGTCTTTGGAAGGGTTTGTTGCTGTTCTCCTCTCCCCATGCACAGATGGTTGTGATAAAGGAGAAAAACTAAGCCAACCAGCTGTGGAAGCCAAGCAGACCCGTGCTCCCACCTCAAACCCAGTGCATCATTTTATGGATTTCCATTCTCCACCTTCTGGGTTGCTGTTTCCCCATTCCCTAGCAAGACCCATGTAACTGCAAACCATACAGACTTTGCAAAAGGCTGCAAGAGTCCATCCTTTATCTTTTGTGCTGTCTACAATAAACCTTCTTAGAGGGCAGCAGAGGACCATGAGAGGTCTACCCTCGTATCCACAGGCAGGCTAAGTGCAACCCACAGATGCACACCTACCCTCCCTCCAGGGCTGGGAAGCTGCCAGACACACACACAACCTATTCCAACACTTCACAACCCCTCCCATTTTTCCCCAGTATCAAACCTGTATCCCGCTCATTGCATTTTAATCCCATAACTTCTTACCCTATCTGCCACAGCTAATCTCTCCCTCTCAGCAGCTGGCTGCCCAGGAGACACTTCTGCATTTTCACTGTTGCACTATACAGAATGTAATGAATCTTTAATTAAATGGGCTTGATGAGGAAAGTCATTCAAATTAGGCTTCATCAGCAAGACAAAAGCCCAGCTGTCTTTCCTAAAGAATATAATGAAGCACAGTTTAAAATACCTGGAATCCAATTTTAGCACTGCAGAAGAGTCTGCAAAACCAGCCTTTGTTAGGTAAGCAGGGAATGGCTTGAAGAAAAACCTCCAACATCTTAAACAATCATGCACGTTTTAAACCACAAAGCTTTTATGGCAATTCCTTCATAAATCAGGAGGTTCTAACAATCTAACAGGTTTAATGCAACCAGTAGCAAGAGTGCAACTGGTCTCACAGTTGTCATCATTTGCACATCCAATGTGTTACAGAAAAATGGTGCAAGCATCCTGGAAAAGTCACCTCTGGGAAGCTTATGGCAGCTCCACGGAAATGGAGTAAATAAAGCATGCATCATCTGCACATCCTCAACTGCTTCTCATCCCTTTAGGATGTGAGCAACATTGGAAGCTTCTCTTGTTTAATCTGCACAAGAGGATTCATGCGCTCGGTGCTGAATGACTCTTCACATTGACTTCAGTGGGAATGAGCTACCCTGGATTTCAGGGAAAAAAGCACTAACGGAAAGTTAATGAGGTACAAACCAGGTTATGAATGGACCAAATAAAAAATTCTCCTAAAGCTATTTCCTGCCCTGCTGTGATCGAATACATGCCTTTTAAGCCCTCACCTTCCCCCCCTTTTCTGTAGGCAATGCTTTATTGTACCCCGAGACTTTATCCACTTTTCTAATCAGTTTCCATTATGTCCTTTTCCTTTAAAGTTTCCCACTGTTACAGCTCCACCAGGAGCAATAAAGCTGAAAACTGCAGCATACACTGACTACAGCCTTTTAAATAGTCTTGAAATGGAGCCAAGGTGGAATAAGTCTACTGGACAGGGGGGTTAAAGCACCAGGGCTCTTACTGCAGCGCCTGCACCCTTGCTCCTGCCAAGGCAGTTCTGCGCACAACAACATGGAAAGTTTTAGAGCAGAGTCTAGCCTAGGGTAGGAAAAAATTCCTGACCTACAAGTTTTAAAAACGATGTTATGAACTGGGGCACTGGATTCGGCCCCTTTAAACCAGAGGGAGACCCAAAGGCAGAGCACAGAGGCAGACCAGCTCTGGCAGATGAGCACTCAGCTCATACAGGGAATTCTCCCTATTTCCTCCTCCACTGGGAGAAGGAGGGTGACGCAAGTTTGCCTCGTGTATTCACTTCTTGCTTTTACATTCAAAACAGAAAGCCACCACCACACCTCACACACATACTCTACTATTACTTCTAATGAAACGTTTTACCCATCTTCAAGTACTTCTCTCAGCTGCATTCCCACCTCACCAGCTCACACTCACAAGTAGCCAGCAAGGCTCAGAGCTGGCTGGCAATCTCATGAGACAGGCTCTCACAAGAATTTCCTGCTTCTGGTTCAGCCAGACATACTGCAACAACAGACGCTCTCGTGGTATTTTGGCACCTCCACTCCTTGTTCAGGCCAAGACCCAGGAATGCAAGTGAAAAAAACACTTTAAAATTCTAAAAATTAAAAAGCCCGTCAGCTCTTCCCTCTGCTGCCATGGGTGTCTGATTGGCTTCCACACAAAGATTGGTTCCACTGAGATTAACTGAACTGGGAAACTACAGCGCTGAAGGTACCATCAATAAAAGTTTGCTTCCCAGAAAACAGCTTGGTAAGACACTACCACAGTAGGGTGTCAGAGCAGTTTACTCCAAAGAAACAAGTGCTATGGAAAGAACAAATGACTGACCCTCCAAGTACACTGAATTAGGGTTTCCAGGAATTCTGGGGTACTTCCAGCTAGCATTTCTATCAAGACGACCAAGCTGATGAAAACTGTGTAGGAGCCTCAGGCAAGACCTACAGATCTTTCATGATGTTCTTAAAATGGTGGACTGAGTTCCTTCATGATGGACTGAGGAGCCAGAGTTTCCACGTTTTCTGGTCTCTATGATTGAATTAGCCTGCAAGACTACACTACAGCTGGACAAGACCATTTCTCAGTGTGACTAATGTCTCACAGTAAATACTTGAGACATTTGTAAGCTGCAACAGCTCACACCTGTACTTTTGGCAGCATCTTTCTAGGCATCACTGCTGGGTCAATACAACTCCCACTGACAGATCAGCTTGGGAAAAAGCCTTGCTGGAATTTCAGAATTTAGGCCACATACATATGCACTCAGACAAATCCACTTTCCTCATGCCAGGTCTCACCTTGCAGGAGAGCCTGAACACATGCCCATGCAGCTGGCATGAAGGACCATGCTAGATGCCATGCAGAGTCCTGGCTCCTTTCAGGGGTGACCCTCCAACATCCTTCTAGTTGTTCACTGGAAATGCAGCTTCCTACAGCCTGTGCTGACACAAGCAGCAGTCATAGCTCAAGATACTTTCAAACACACCTTTCCTGCCTCCTGTGTGCAATGGCACACCCTCTGCCTCATGCTTAGCTTTCTTACAGCAGGGAAAGTGGGGCAAGAACAACTTTTGTGAAAAACAAAAACCCCAGTGGTAACGCATAGGCAGCTCAAATTTTAAGGATGAATTTAGAACCAGAAGCCCAGACTTATCAGTACAAGTGTCCATAGCTGGGCTGGGGTCCTAAAGTCACACATAGGCTCAGGGTTTGGAAAGCGCCTGACTTTGAGACACTGTGTCTGTACTTCCCATTCAGGGCTTTGGCCAGGGGTCAGAGGACACATACCACAGTGTGAGCAGTTATTCAGGCATGTTAAAATACTTTAAAAAGATTCTGCTGCTGATCTCATCTACAGGAGTTATCACCTATGCTGGTGCCTGTGCAGGGCTAAGGGGTAATGCCTTGCAAAAGACAGGGTATATGTGACAAGGCAAGCTGGCATCAACAGCAGCCATCTCCTCATCCTCAGCTCTTCTGGAGTACCTTCCCAAAAAGCTAAATGAGCACATCTATTTTGTACTAGGTATAAAGGGGCAAACCTACAGAAAATCTCATTACTGAAGCAGTCAGCACATATGGGAGGCATGTCAGATGCTTTGTGTGTCAACAACAAAGAAACAGCTTTCCCATCCCTGAAGGAGGATGCAGAAAGCAAGTCACAAAGCTTAAGCATTCTTTAAAGATCCATGATCCACATAGATTTAGCTTGTTCTTAAAACTTATTGCAGGATATATTTAATATTGCTACACACTGTATTTAATGTTACTATGCGTGCAAGTTCAGTTGTGCTATTAGCCACACACTTTTGTGGGCACCACACTACAGTATAAAATCTCCCAGTCAATATTTAAGGCTAAGAAACACTTTAAAGCTAAAGCTGTATCATCTCGACAAATGTTACACTACATCAGAGTTTCCACTATTGAAAAACATAATCATGAGATCAGCTTAGAGTGATGGTAAGTAAGCAGACACAGGGCAGGAAACAGTTTAAGTGCTTTAAACTAAGACAGCAGATTAAGCACTGGAACCTTACAGGACTGAGCTGCAGCGACTTACATATTTGTGTCACAGACACAAGCCTTAAAAGAAAGAGTGCCTCTCCTTGAATCCCAGACTAACATACGCACAGCAATCGCCTCTATCCTTGCACTCCTTCCTGGACTGAAACTGTCAGCTAGATCTACATCCAGCTCCCCCACACTCCTCCCTGCTCCAAGTCCCACCAGCAGCCAATGCTTGCACTTCTCCAATGGACTCCTCTAGGTCAATTCCCACATTGAATGCCTCCTGCTAGTCCATTCTGTGTGATTAAATATTTAGCATCACTGTCAACATGTACTGTGTAAGGCTAATAAAATGGGATTTCGGTACTTCTCATACTACTCCCGAGAAGTCCACTTTGTTACCAGCACAGCTCTTCATGGCAGATGTAGGTACGTGGTAAATCTGCTTTCAGGAATGCAAAACAGGGCACTATTTTTAGATATGGTCTCAGGATTTATGTAAATCTGAATAAGACTTTACACACTGTTTTATTAGCAGCCTTTTGTTTACATTTCATCCTGAAGAAATAAAAATGTTTCTTAAAGTTTTGTGAATACTGCTGCACGCTGGAGGGCTGGCAGACCCTTAGGAGCTTCCATTAGGCTTTTGCTTATGCACAGCAATCCTATAAAGAGGGTAAGGAAACTAAGCAAAGTGGAAACTAGGTTAAAATCAGAGAAGACTGGTGCAGAATTACAAGCAGTGTCTTTAGTCCTTAAGATGAAGCGCAGACAGAGCACATTTCAACTGCACAAAAGCTTCTGGCTGTTTCTGGTGGCTGCTGACATCTGTGCCAAGGTTCCCCTAAGGATGGAGAAATGAAGATAAAGCCACATTTGGGAAATATCAAAGCCAGCACATGAAGCAGCAAGCACTGGAAGAGACAGGACACACTGCAGCTAGTAGAGGGGACAGTCACAGGAGTATTTTCTCACTGGTACCACAAACCCAGCTGCCTTTGTCAGAGCCCAGATAGCAGTTGCCCTTCTTTGAATTAGTTTCACCTTCCCTGGCATTTACTTTTGCTGCTCTCTAGTCACCTTGCATGGCCAGAACACAGTGTCACAGCAATCTGGCCTGCAGGGAACCCACAGCTCCAGTTACTGGGTCAGGCAAACCCACTGGGAACATTACTGCAGCCAAGTAGCCAGCATTAAAGCAGAGATGCAGCACAAGAGCCCTTCTTTCCTGCCTGACAGGCTGTAACACCAGCAGGTCCCAGCTTCTCACAGCCCACTTGATCAGGGCATCACCTATGCCATGGGTCCACACCATGCTTCCACACAAAGAGCTGACAGCTGGGAGGACTTATGGAAACATAACCACAGCATAATGTTTACTATCCAACCTTGGCCACACCAGTTCCAGTACCACTCCTGTAAGAACTACAGTCAGCCCTGCACAAGGCATGGCTGGCTTGATGTCTTCTGTCAAATGGTTTTCAGGCTGCTCGTGGCTTTATCTCAGATAAGAAGATGGATGTCACCGCTGGCAGCCTGCCATTCAAACCCACCTAGAAATGGCTCCCATGTCAGCTGCCTGCAGTTCTGCTTTGTAAATTTTTAGTGATTCTATTAGCTGTGAAGCAGGGGTGTAAGGGCAGAAAAGAATGGCTTTTCCAAAAGGTTCCTTGCACTCTGGAAATGAACAATTGTTTCCTATCACTGATGCTGGTATTTTCAGGTTCACTCAACCTATATCAGGCTATTCAGGGAAAGCCTGTCCATCATCTCCACAGCACAAACTGGCAGGCTACCAGCTGCCATCAACTGTCCCACAACAACATAGACCCCAGGGTTCATGGGAGACCAACTGCCCCACAGCGCCTTTCTGCAAAGGCTCTTCTAGGACACTCTCTTCCATAACATTAAGCCTGGCTCTCATTATCTCAAACCTCTGTATGCCAAGTATTCATTGCTAGGCCTTTCTAAGAATCATTTTGAAAAGCTTGGATGGCAATGTGTTTTCACAGCTGATGTGGAAAAGCTAGAAACAACATTTCCCCAATGAGAAATTTCTTCTTTGCAAAGTGTGCACTGTTTCTTAGGGTTAATTTGCCTTGCTGGGGGCGTGAGGAATCCTTTTATACTGTTGACATAAAATATCTGACTGTCTTAATAGCGGAATCATTCCATTTTCTACTATCTGTTCTACGATGGACATACTGAGGCAGGGAAGAAAAAATAAATCAATATCTGACCTTCAGAGCATTTACTTCTGGTGCTAGTGATGGCCCATCTTATGCCATCAGACACTGATTAAGCCTGGACACAGGATCCCCTTGCCTGGTGGGACAGAAACACCATCAAGATCTCTGCAGGATTAAGGCAGGGCAGCTGCCTCCCAAACAGTCCTTGGAGAACTTGTGACCTTCAGGATCACAGCAAGTGACTCATTATGAGTCTGCTAAACAGCTATCAGTATCACAGCTTATTCATAATACATGAACAGCTTAAGTGGGTCACGGAGACCTGTATCCTGTATATCCAAGTAGCCCGACTCCAACAGCAGTCAGTTCTGGCAGCCTAAGAATAACAGAGAGAGGACAAGTACAGAGTGCTGCTGTCTCCAGTATATTTTCCCCAGCTTATTGTAAGAGGCATTGTACATATTTCCAAAGCCAGATATTGCATCTGGATCAAAGTGTTAAAAAGCTATTGGTGGACCTCTCATTAGTTGACATCCAGCTGTACTTTTGGCCCCTGCAACATCCTGGCAATGAATCTGACAGTTCAGTTGTGCATCGCATGACAAAGTAATTCCTTCTGCTTGAATTTGCTGCCTATTTCTCTGGATGTCATCAAGTTTCATACTATCATTCCTAGTTCATTTTCTCTATACCATTTGAGATATTTTAGAGCTCTCCTGTTTCTCCCCTTCCCAAAATAACTTCAAGCTGAAGACATTTATCTAATTAGCATCACTTCATACAGAAGCAGTCCTACACTTCAGCAAGGTCTTCTCACCCACCCCTACCTTTTCTGCTTACACCGCATTTCCAGAATAGTTAACCAGAACCTCACACAGCATTTCAGGTCCAGGTGAATAATCAATTTAAGCCCAGTCAAAAAAATGGCCTTTCAGCAATACTGGAAGTATAGCATATAAAGGGGGTTTAGAAATGCTCATCTAGAATGGACTGTCCTAACCCAGAGTCCTGCAGTTAAGGTAAGCTGTTTGTTTTATTGTGAGACAATAAGGTCACACCCCAGAACAAGAGAAGAATTAACAGAAACACTTTAAGGGTCATAAAAATAAGAGATAGCTGTATGGCACTACTGAAGCTTCATTTCATATGGGTTGGAGTTTCACAGTTGAACTTGCCAGCATCCACAAAGGCATGCACCCAGCACAATACATAAATTGCTGACAAGGGCTCTCCCCTACACGGACTGTCAGGTCACCCCCTAACCCTTTTCTCCATATGGGCTTTGACAGCATTTCTCTTCTACCCCAACTACTTTTCCTGCATTGGTGGGGTTTTACCTTTATAGACAGTTTTCTTCCTTAGAATCAGTTCAGATCTGAGGGTTCAAGAATTATTGGACAAAGATCAGTAAAGCAAACAGCAGAGTAGTATCTGCCTGATTTCTCCTAGAAACTATGCTAAAATCGATTGCTCTTCACACACATTTTGAGCTGCTGCAGCCAGGAGGCATGTGGAAAAGGATCTATCACAACCCTGTGTTGCCGCCTTCTTTAACACCCTCTGCTCCAGGAAAGCACCACATTTGGAAGTTTCTGGATGCACATGGCTACAGGAGTCACCCCATATCAACTTGCAAAAAACAGGCAAACTTGTAGAAGACTTCAGTGTTTGCTGGAAAAAATACAGGTATCTAATCAATATCCTTCATCAGTATCTATTGTTTTATCAGTTTCTATTTGCCTCTCAACAGCATTGCTCACTTCAGCTCTTGCTACCACAAGCTCTAGTATTTCCATCGAAGGCTTGGAACAGACAGCAAGACATGAACTAGCACATTAAACTTCAGTGGATACCTAGTGACTAGCAATGGCCACACCACCTCTCCTCTGTACAGTGTCGGAAGAACATGAGATAACTTGAGATTCACCACTTTTACTGTTTAAGCACAGTGAGTGACAGGCACACTCACCTATCTAGATAGGCAAAACTCTCCAAAACACTTGTACTGTTTGCAAAATTAACTCCTGTAGGACTGGTAAGTGTCTCACTTTTACAGAGAGGCATGGTCTGGAGTTTACCGCTGAACACAAAGTATTTTAAAAGACTGTTTGCTATTTGTGGAGAGCAGGCCAAAAACTAGCTCCATCTTTAAAACACTTGCCTTTCTAGCTTGGGTTTGCATGGAAAATACCATCTCCATGGCTGCTGGTCTGTGACTCAAAGGACATTGACCATACTAAAAAGCAACATACGGACAAACCAGATTCTTGTCCTCTAAGATCACCCTTTCTATGAGGTATGGGATTCACCTTTCCCCACAGCTCTTACATTAAGCCTCAAAAAAAGAAAAGAGAAATGCAAAAATCGATCACAACACTGCCAATGGTGTCCATTTACGTGGCAGCCTTGTTTCAGTTTGCTTCAGTGGCCAGCTGGGACTGAGCTGAGACAGACTATTTCATCTGGCCAGAGAAATTCAGTTGGCATCCAGCAACATATGTGGATAGCCAGTTCCTTTACTGTAACATACATAAACCTTCCAGAAACAAATTATCACAATTATTTTTTTAAAGACAGTGCCAAATACTGAATCTCTACTGAAATGAAAATGAGTTCTGCAAGTTCTGTACAAGCAGTTTTTTAAATACTTGCTTGGTTTTGCTATTGAATCAAAAATGACAGAAAAATGGCACATTACAGTGCAAACAGTTGACTTATATGTGATCAGTGGCCTTGGATTAATGCAAGACCTGACTCAGGTACATCTCTGCCATAAAACTTTTCATCTAATTTTTCTTGAAAGATGAATTCCTAATGCTGCTACAAAAGAGGCAGCAAGAAAATACATTGTCACCTGATGCTGTGGGTGCATCATTTATCTCCAAGCCTAGAGTTGTGACTGCCCAGATCTAACACCAAGAGTTAAACTCTTACACCATAAACTTTATTGATTAGAGATATGCATCTGTAAAAAACAGGGTTTTTTTTAAAGCAATTAATTATCAGTAATTAGTTAGTTTCTTGGTAGGAACACATTCTCTGCAGGCACCAACCTCTGCAAGCCTGCCATAAGTAATGATCCACTTGGATGTTTCTCTTAGGGATAACTTACAGGCAACAAAGACTGTTCAATAGGTGACTTGTTTTTCAGGTCATACATTAACTAATCAGATCTACATTTTTGATGCAGCACTACTTACCAGGAGACTTTTGACAGACAAGAAATCCTCTGGAAATTGAACAACACAGACGCATTGATCATGTTTGCCTGGGCTAACCTGAGCTGCTAAGCTCACAAAATGCTCAGTGTGACTGGAGTATAGCAAGTTAGGATTCCTGTGTGGTCACTTTCCACAGCATCATCAGCAGAGTAATGCTGTTTCTGCAGCAGGAGCCGAGTACCTGTCCCAGAGCCACTCTGGAGACACCAGCAAGGGAAGAATAACCAATAATACTGTTAGAAATTAAAGTCTGCATGTGTTAATTTTAATAAAAAAGTCAGTGTTTAGACCAACCATGCATGCTGAAGAGTTGCAGGCCCTGGTCATCTCACCAAGAGGGACGATTGGAGTCAGTGAGTTAGAGGACACAAGCCATGTTAATCAAATGCAGTTTCAGAAGAAAGTAAAAAACCAGAGGTGCGTGCCTCTTTGTCAGAAGTAAGTATGTTTTATAATGAACCAGCCTGTCTGCTGCCAGGGCTCAGACTCATGTTCTTGAACTAGCACCAAGGGAATCACACTGGTTTTATATGCAGCATTAGGAGTTTTGTACAAAATAATCAGGACCCTAGAACTGGAGGAAGTTTGGCAAGATGCAGCATGGGGGCAACAAGTGAGCACAATGAACTTGGCATCTGAATGCAGAAAGTACTGTCCTTGTAAAGGCAACTGCCAGAAGGGCCTGCAAAGAAACGAACAGTTAAAAGATAATGAGAATAAAAGGTTAAGGAATACCTGTTCCCTGGGGTTATATACATAGCTAGACAAATAACATTGTGTAAAAACATGAGACGTGTCTCTTCCTAGAAAGTGAAGTAGACGACCTTGAAACAAGCATTGTACATCTTTTCTCAAGACAGAGTACTTGACAACAAAAGATTTGTATCAGCTAAAAGACCGGGCATCATACTGCTCAGAGGAAATGCTAGATTGCTATATAAACCTATAATGCATTGGTTACTGAAGAGGTTAATGGAAAGAGAAATTAATCGAGTTTAGAGAACTTTAATGAAGTGGTAGACAGGCACCTTCATACACTGCTACCAGCAAACAGATGCACCAACCCTCAACCACAGCCCTGCAGAGGTGCTGCCAGAGGTGTGCCCTTCCTGTGGAGATGCCACCCCAGCTCCCGTTCTTCCCATGGGATTACAGTATAGCCCAGCAGCACTACAGCCTGTGCTCTGCATGGGAGCATGGTGTGCAGGACACATCAGGATCCTGGCTCAGGGGATCAGTACACAGAGCCAGTCTGGAGACACAGAGAGCAAGAGAGGGGACCAGGTGGAGAGACATGGGACTGGAGGTGGGTTTGCAAGTGGAAGAATGTGGGAGGCAGAGGAGGGAAAATGAGGATATGTGCTGCTTCTGTGCACACGTGTGCCCTGGCACAGCACTGGGAGATGCCTGTGTCACCAGTACAGCATGGGAAGCCTCAGCTGGGGACCTCATTTTCCATACCAAAGCCAACATAGAAGCAGAGCTTGAAGGAGCTCCTCTGCATCACACACCCTGCCCCACCACTCTGGAGATGCTGTCAGATCCCACCATGAGCATGACAGCACTGTAGTCCACATACCAACCCTCTCTTTTGCAGAGGGTGCAAGGTGCTGCAGACTCTTAGGGAGCATAGGATTTAAAAAAAAAACCTATCAGGCAGCCTACAGTAGGGATGTTATAAACCCACCTTTGAATCTCAAAACCAAAATTCCAGCAGGTGGTAAACTAGTTTTACAATGCTTTTAAGTGAGGCAGTTACCAAAGAAAAACATTTAGGTTCAATTTGAAAGTCTGGGCAGAAATCTCCCGGGGAAGAAGCAGGGTAGCTCCAAGCCATATGCATAAGTCAGAGCAGCAGCAAAGGCACTTTTCTGAGTAAATGCTTGGTTATCTGGAACCTTTAACCACTTGCATTTGCACTGAACCGTAAGCTTACCAAGGGCTATTTATCACAACTAAAGGAACTGTGATTAACAAGGTACAAAAGCTGACATCAGGCTTGCACAATCATTGTTCACAGGAGATTAAAAACAGGCACTTAATTTGGGTTCTGCCCTTTAAATTTTCTGACCAGCAACTTGGGTATTCCTGAAAAAAATCACAATTTAGTAACAAGGTCTAAGTATTGCCTCTGCTAGAAAAAAAACATGAAACCCAAGTTTCTCCTAGACTGTCCTTAAAGATTGTTTTACAGTTCTATAGATAGAAACCAATTACAATGAATACAGTCCACTTCTATTGATCTGACTAAAGCTACTTCCTAGCATTTTCATTACATCTGTGATCACAGAAGCAAAATTGAAAATGACAAAATACAGTTCACCCAAAGTGTCAGCCCTATTAATGTAGGGTCAGTTAATTCAGCAATGAACTTTAAGACCAGAGAACCACCTACCCAAATCATGAGGCAGCATTCAAACTGCAAAACAGATGAAGGGTCAGAACCACACAAACAAATCAAACTGCCTTTGAAATAATCTGCTTTTGAAGGCTAAAACATGCCTACTGATACTACCATTACTTAGGTTCCTGATACAGGTCTACTGATACTGTCCAAAGGCATGTTGTTTTTTTAAACTTCTCAATACTGTTTAAGAGCAAACTTAAGTACTGTTTAAGAAGCTTTGCTCTACTGGGTGCTTGTCAGTTTTTATGCTAATACCAATATACTGAACATGAAAGCTAATGAAATGTATTAAAGAAAACTGATGCAGATTCTGACAAGAGTTATTTCATTGCCTTCTGTACCCCATGACAGGCATCACCTGTTTGTTCCTGTAGAAAGCCTCCAAGTGACACCATGGAAGATCATTATGCTTGGTTCTACCAATTGCTCTGCAAAAGACAACCGAAAACCACCTTAAAATTCAGGTATACTTCTCATCTGAAGTCTCACTGGTACTTGGTACTTCTCAACTTGATTTCAGTGCAACTGAAAATAACACTGACAATATCTTGCACAGCTCCACTCATAATTTTGAGGTTAGACTGAGAAGACGGTGAAAAGGATAGGCTAAAGGAGCATGTATATGACTCAGTGTAGAATGGGGAAAATAATAAAGAAAAAGCCATCTGACAAAAGCATGGGAAGGTACCAACATTCTTATTTTTTGTCAACCTTCACATACAGGTTTCACCTACGTTTACTCATTTGCTGGCTTAAGCATCAAACAATAACAGTGGCAACCCCTGTGCTTTCTACCACCTTAACCTTTCTAGGCAGAACTCCAAAGTTAGTCTGTAACATCAAGGGTAAAGCATAATAAGGACATGCAAAGGGGTCAGTGCAAATGTACAAGACCTCCACAGTTTGCTATGACAGTTTAAAAGCTACAGATTACTTAGTGATAATGAAATGTTTAATCTCTCTAGTGATCAACAAGTGCTAATCCTCCATGGAAATGAGACACATCTTTGTCAGTTGCACAGAGAGATGCTGCTTTAAGTGATTAGTCAGCAAATACAAGTTCTTTTGTACTAGCACACACTATAAAATAAAATTAAAACCCCATAACCTCATTAAGTTCAGGAGCTAGTAGAGCCTTGAATCTTTCTCCTGAACCCAGTGTTTCTACCACTTTGCAATAGAGATCATTGTCCTACAGAACTGTCTAGGTCTACAGAGGGAATGAAGGAAGCATCTAGCATTTAGCAGTAGCTATGTAGTATTAATTAATCTTTTTTGCCTTTTATTTTCTCTGAAGCCTCCACCAACTGGCCTGAGAGTCAGCCCATCCCTGCAAGCAGTAAGCTGCAGCTGGGACCACAGCTCAGTGCAGGGTGCAAGCTCCAGTTCATCTCTGGCTGTGCAGCCCAGCAGAAGCTGTACAGGGTGGGAGGAGGATGGCAGCTGAGAAGGTGAGGCTGCTCAGTACTGAGGAGCAGGTTACCTGGCCCAGCACAGCTGGAAGCTCTGCAGAAGCACTGCTGTGGACAAAGCACTGCCACCCAGCAAGCGGATTAGGGAAGAGATATCCAGAGATGCTCAAAAAGCAACTAGGAGGCTTCTCCAATGCTTGTTGAGAGGATGAGATTTCATAAATACATCTTTGCTGCTCATCCCCTGTCCTCACTGCTGAAGGACTGTCTATACTCCTACACCAGAGGAGTGCAGCCCCACAAGTTGTTCCCTGTGAGTCTTGAGGGAATGGGGGACAATACTCTTGGGTGGAAGTTTCTTCTTGACAACCCAGGAAGGAACCACAGTGATCTTTTCTGCAGCAGCTCCTGAAGCTTTCCCAGCACTGTTCTCCCTCCCCTGTGTGGCAGCTGAGAAGAGGCCAGGTCACCATGAGCCCAGTTTGCTGAGCTTTTGGGTTTCCATCTGTCTGCATAAGCACAGAAATGGTGGAAATGCTGTTTTGTGCTATTCCAAGCACATTAAGACAACTTAGGCAGTAAGAGCACTGTGCTGATGAGGGCTCTTCTCAGCAACTATCCCCGTTGTATTCAGAAGGTGACGTGAAGAGTTTATACTAGAGGAATAAACAACTGAGAACATACTGCTGGAACAAAAGGTGCTGGAACTGGCAATCTGATGAGCAATCACAACATTTCCATTGGAGTTACCCAACTTGAACATCAAGGGCACTGGTGACTGCACACAGCTAAACAAAACACCAGTTTATCTGCATCAGCAATCTACCTCTGCCTTACTTCAAAAGTCTTTACCTTTCTGCCAGATCCAAAACTCCCCAGAAAACATGAATTTTAAAATGAGTTCAGGAGCTGATAACACAGAAACATTATGCTTTGAAATAAGTCTGACTCTGGCAAACAAATCATTACATGCATGACTACTTTTTCTACTTTGATAAAAAAAATACTGGGCTCTTTCCCAGTACTGACTGAACATGACCAAATTTAATTCAACTCTTTTCTCCCTACAATAACTTGGAGCAAGAACAGACACAACCCAGGATTTTATTTTGTTCCAGACAACCAGTGAAGAATCCAATGGTGCTGGAGGGGTAAGCAATAGTTATCTATAAAGCCTGAAAGCTCAATCAATGCTATTACAAACTGCTAAAGAAATCTGCTGCTGCACACAGTGTTACAGTAATTGATGACAAGCCTTCTTAATAAGGAGTCTAGTCAGTGAAAGAACACGCTGCATCACCTCTTAAATACTGCATTATGGGTTTGCAATAGCATGAAAAGGGGGAAATGGAGACAGTGCTGCTCAGTTCACACATCTGGCAAACAGTCTATCAAAGCACCTGAAACCATGCTGCTCCAGCTGCATGCTCAACCAGGTTGTTGTCTTCAGGATGCAGCTCCCTGTGACCTTCAGCTTTAACTGGTCTGATCAGGCTTCAGAGCCTGACCCTACCATGTGCCTCCTGGCAGGTTTCCTGGACACAAGCTCTCCCTCTATTAATTCTTTGCAGAACTGGTAACCTACAACCCTGTTTCCTTCATCCCTTCCTTCCTCCACTGCTTGCCTGCTCTGTGCAGAAGTCCATTAAACAGTTAAGAGATCAGCAAAACAAGCCTGGCTGAGTCCTGCCACACAGGGAGGCTTAGGTCAGGAAGGCATGCTCAGGAGTTGGGCTTTATGTGAGCTGGGTTAAGCCAAGCATACACCAGCTGTACTGCTAAAATATTCATGGGTCTGCACCTATGTTACATAAAAAGAGATTGCACCCACCCTCTTTCCCTCCGTCACCCAGCTGACAGCAGGAGTGACAACGCACTACAACAGCCTTTGTTCACTTTCATACCAGGCTGACCAAGCCAGCTGAGGGAGAAGTGCAGTCTTTCAGAGACAGCATGAAAAAGCTGGTTTCACAGGGCTTTGATCCTTCCAATTTTCTAGCAGTCAAAACATCAAACCTGAAGCCATCCAGGTTTAATGGCTGTCCACTGTCTTGAAAGTGAAGATTTCATGGAAGTTCAACTGACAAATGCCTGACTCCAGGTACTTAACATACAACAGGTTTCATGCTCACAGAGTAATTCAGGTTGGAAGGGACCTCAGGAGGTTTCTAGGCCAGCCTCCTATTCAAGACTAGGCCAGCTATGAGAACAGACCAGGTTGCTCAGGGCTTTATCCAGCTGGGTCTTGAAAACTCCAAGGATGACAACTGCACAGCTCCTCCAGGCCCTTGTTCCACTGATTGGCTGTCACCACTTAAAAGCTTTCTCATACCCCATCAAAACCTCATGCTTGAATCTGTCTGCTGTCTCTTGCCTTCCCTGTCAGGAGCAGGTGCTGGGCTCCCTCAGCTCCGGGTGGCCACAAGACCTCAGTGCCTGGACTGCCTGAGCACCTGCAGCTGGTACCTCCAGAACCAGGGCTGGAGGCAGCAAGAGCAGACAAGCTCTGATTGTAGTAGGAAACAGCCTCTCAGGAAGCTCCAAGAAACACTGCTGCTTCTTGGGGGGCTCTTTATGAAAAGAAGGTTACCATAGATGTTTGTCAAGATGTTCAAGGCATACGCCAAGCCCTCCACCACAGCTCTGAGCAAAGTAGACACGTACACATTTCTGCTTTCTAAAGCCTTGACCATCTTACTGTTTCCAAAATGACACCCTGCTCACTAACTACTCAAAGCAGACACACTAGCTAAATACAGCTAACTCAGTCACCGTGCCAGGAAGGGGAGGCCACCCTTGGAGGTGGATGCCTCCAAGGGGAGAGGGACCAGGAGCAGCCAGGCATCATCCTGCAGAAGTGAGCATCTTCTCCCCTTCTCCACAAAGTGCTGCTGTAATGTTGTTCCCAGGAGGAAGAATTGTAAATTATTAAGAGTTACATGTTCAGACAAACACTACACTGCAGTGTCATGCATTGTTACAGCTTCAAGAGGATGTTTGTTCAATTATTTTTTTTTTTACTTGTCAGAAAACTCAGGGGAGAAATTGCTCCATCATTCAAGAAAACTAATAAGGTTCAAATCATGCTTCAAAGCTTTCTCTCCTCTTGATTCATGACTCTGCCTGGGCAAGTCACCCACGGAAGGAAGTAAATCTGTCCTGCTGTTACTAGTAAAAATTCCAATCACTCCTGAAGCACTAGTTCATGCAAAATAGAGAGCATTGATCAATAAGAAACCTGGTCTTGGGGTCACCAGGCATGGGCCAAGCAAGAAAACCCAGAAGATAAAGAGAATAGATTTTGTTTTATCCTCAAACTTACAATAAACTGTGTAATTCAATGATAAATTGTTACCATATGCACACCCTGCAGCACAATTCTTTGTAATTTTTGTGGATGCTGGGAAATAGCATCCAATTATGATTTAAAACAATTTTAAGCATATTTAGGATTTCAAAAGTAAGTGTGACATCTTTTGGATTTTTGTTAAAAGAAAAAAGCTTTGCTTTACCTTACTTACAACAGGCAGGATACAACTGATATGATGCTCGATTTGATGCTTTTAACCCCAGGAGAGGGCTAATCCTGTCAGGTACTCACACCCAACACGGTTTCACGCGAGGGTCCAGCAAACCCCTTCTCTCTGCCTTACACATCCCTAACCCTCCTGCGTTACTCCTGCAGCCTTGGGTTGTGTGCCTTTGTCCATCACCTTCAATGAGCCAGGACAATTAGAGACACTGAAGGGAGGAGGAAGAGAAATTAACTTATTTCTTTGTAGAAAGAAAGGAGTAGCCCACATCCTTTGCTTCCTCACTTCATGATTTTTAATGTCCTCATGGCACCTCAAGCAGTACAGCAGTTACGGCCACTCTTGCATTTAGCTCTGCTGCCCAGTCTTCTCTTGTAATTCACTGTGCGTTGGCACAATTTGAGACCTCATAATGGAAAAAGCCACACTGAGCCAGAACTGATTCCCCACACACACACTAGTGAATTTGCACAATTTCCCCATCAGGAGACATCTCTCATTTACTGAATTTGCACAAAGTGCAATAACTGAGATATTTCTCCTAGAGGGAAAATTGTGCAAATGGCAATGGGAGCCACATATCTACATACCAGTGAGTCATGGGAAGCACCAGCCACAACTCACTTGGACCCTGGCTGAGAAACAGCTGCTTCTTGAGAGCAGCATGTGGCAAGCACACTTCACTCTGACAACGTCACCTTTAAGAGCATTCAGATGTGTTTCAAAGAGCAAATACACATGGGTATGCACAAGGAAGTGCACATGTACAAGATCTGTGCAGTATCTCAGACTGTAACACTGTGATAAAGCAACACTGTTGCTAAAGGAAGGGCACTATATCAAAAATTCCAAGTGCAGACACTCATCCATTGCACTCAATGGCCAAGAGCAGCTACTGGCACAGTACAGCTGGTGGCCCAGCCTTGTCCCACAGGCACAGCCACACATGCCCGTGGATTGCAATATGAGCTATGGCACCACGGAGAAGGTGGGAACTGGAAGAGAGCGGGAGAGGGTTATGTCAAGCCGTGCTTACAGGAAGGCAGTTGCCACTGTAGTAGCTTCAAACAGGGCAAGGTTTGTTTACCTTGCTACTCACAACTCATTGAGGGAACAGCTGGGTGGCACTTCAATGCATGCACTGTGTGATGAACTGGTTTGTGGGCGGGCTGAGCGTTAATAAAGCCCCGAGGATACCTGCAGTGAGGCTCCTGGAGCTGAGCATCCTCCACACCTCTCCCCAGCACGGCAGCCCGTGTGCCCTGCACCTCCAGGCACCTCCAGCGGCTGCACAGGGACGGTGACACCAGGCTCAAGGGCGCCTGGGCCAACACCGAGCCCACCACAGCAACGCCCAGCTCCCGGGCACCGGGCAGCGGCGCAGCGACCGCGGCGGCCAGCGCGGAGCTCGGGCTGAACACTGCGGGAAGGGGCTCGGACCGAGCCGGGCCGCTCCCGGGAGCCAAACCTGCGCGGCGCCCCAGCTCCAGCCCGCAGGACCCGGCCGGGGGCCCGCACGCCCAGAGGTGCCACAGCG
>VZRW01013536.1:216570-254480 GCA_013398125.1 Aegotheles bennettii | reverse complement strand
CGGCGGCGCCGCTCGCTGAGCCCTGAGGGGCCGAGCCGGGCCGACCCCACCCAGGGGCAGCGACTGCCGGTGGGGCCTCGGCCCCCCGTGGGGCGGCCCTGGGGCTTGTCCCAGGCCTTGCCCCTGCCAGGGCGGTGGGGCTGCCTGTGCCTGCCTTGGGGCTCTGGTACCACACGTGGCTTGAGGCGCAGCGTGGTCTCACACGGGGATCTCCCGTAGTTCTGTACGTGTCAACGCTCCACGGCGCTGCCAGGTCCCAGCACCTGCGTGTGCCCCGGTTCTGTGCCCGCCCAGCTCAGCATGGGCTGATCACCCCTCGGGCCCGAGGAGGGGTTGGGCCGGCTGCCCCCCTGCCCTGCTGCCACCCCGGTGGAGCGGGCGGCCCGGGGTTTGTCTGTGCGGCCAAAGGAAGGATTGTCCGGTGCCACCACGAAGGCAGCTCCAAACACAAATCCGGAGGAAATCAGCCCAGCCACTTCCCACTGCCTCATCATGGTGTTTTACAGGGCCCCTCACCAGCAGTGTCCACCTTCCACCCCTTCACGCTGCCAGGGTTTCCGTCTCTGTGGGGCAGACACCAGTGTTGCTCCACCTCTGCCTCATGGACTGAAACAGCATTTTCCACCCTTCCCCTAAAAGAAACCTTTATTTCTCTCCTCATTCTTCCCATGTTTTATCCCGACCTGAGGTTACCCTAGTGAGGGCTGGCCCGTTCCAGCGCACAACTCTGGCTTCCGGGCAGGAGGTGAAGGAAGCTTTGGGCCAGACCTTGCACCATGGGAGATGTCCACACAGGTCCTGGGTCACACTGCTCCTGCTGCCACCCTCCCAGGTACCTCCCAGGTCTCTCCTCACCAAAGCAGGCAGGAAGAGAGGAGCAATATAAATTTTCCTTTCAGTTTTTATTTTACTGGCAAGGTTCTTTCAGGTGTCCCTCTGGTCACAGAGGGGACCCCACCAGCACACAGGTCCCTGTTCCCCCTTTGGTGCTCAGACAAAACCCAGGCAGCTGCCTCATTCACTCTGTCGTGGACATCAACACATGTTCAGCATTTGGGAATATGGTTAATGAATAGCAGGAAGGAAATACCATGGTGTATTTCCAAAATGGCAGCTGACTAGATTTTCATCTGCCTTTTCTACACGTTCTCCAAATATCCACTAAAAGCAGCCTTTACTTAACGTGCAGAGGCACAGTTATTTGAAGAACTGTCATTCACCAAATAATGTGCAAATATTATTCTCCATAAAACAAGTGGACAGGTAATTGAGTTGCTATCATGTAGGACATTTCAAATTCTTGAGAAACTGGTACAAATGGGATTATACCATCTCTGGTGTAATGTGTGATCCTTCCACAGTTGTTAAAGCCTGTTTTTACTTATTACAGATTTGGGATATGGCCATTGGCATGCTTTGGTTTGCTTTTTGTTAACATGACTTTTAGCCAGAGGAAAAAGTACTACTATCCCTCTGTAATTTAAAGAATTGCCAGGGTTCCTATCTGAAAAGGTATCGAAAAGAGTTGTTCCTGCAGCCAATGAGTGGGAAAGTTCTAGTCAGTACAGAATTTTTTGACATCCATAAATACCTTATGAATTTATAAATGCAAATTTTTAGATCTCTCTGAGATTACAAGAATATGAGATATGAGGTGATGCCACACAGTCATCTTGTATTGCACATGATAAGCTAGGACAGTGAGGTTTGCTGCGGAGGCATTGTCACCAGCCCAGGCTGACCTCAGGTGGCCACAGCTGCTCCCAGGGAGCTGGCCAGGTATCGCTTTTGACAGCTTCTCAATACCTCTTCACACTATGTAGACAAGGTTGGAGGCAGGAGGACCTCTTTATGAGATGCAGTGGTATGAGATAGTGGTATGCTATGAGTACAATGAGTTTTGGAAATACAAAATGTTAGCTGTGTAGACAAGGTTACAGAAGTAATGACTACACTAAAAAAAAAAGTCATCTGTATTTCCATACATGTATAAACCAGTGCAGTTTAAGATCTGTTTGCTGATTGTGATTGTTCTATTATTTATGCTGAACAGAAAGACATCATTAACAATCTAGGAACAGATGCAATCAGAAAAATTGTGCATATTTATAATAAGACTAACAAAATATCAGTTTACTCACAAATTAACATTACGTAATAGAATGTGTTCACATAGTCTTGCAGGAGTGATGTTAAAATTCATCATATGCAGGAGTACAAATGGGGTCAGTTACAGTCATCAACATAATATTTATTGTCTACTTTGCTCTATATCTGGTATTTTCCTTTAATTTTGTCCTGCTGGAGCAACTAGTGTAAAAGAACTGTGTCACATTATGGAATTCATGCAGGATGATGAAAACCATGCTTGCAGCACAAGATGGCCTGCTGACCACTTAAGCAGTGTCATAGAAAGCTGTATTTAGAGAGAAGCAAGCACTTCATACAGAAAATACAGAAAAGGATGCAAATCCAGGTATTTTGTGACTGACACTACACAGAGGCATCTGCTGACAGTGACAGTGAGAAGAAAATTGCTTTGCAAAATGTACTTGAAGCATATGTGAATAGTGCATTCACTTTCAGGAGAAAGAAATAGATACTAAAAAAGGAGATATGGTTTAAAAGTTAGGACAGAAAAATCATCAATACACAGAGTAGAATTTTTTCCATTTAACAAAATCACCTACAGCATATTGACATGATTTATTTTATTTTATTTTTTTTTTTACACCATGACTTGGGAACAGTCTGCAGCTATGTAAAAAGCTGCCACAAAGATGAAGGGAATAATTTCCATAAGGCAGAAGGCAAGCAATGGACTTAAATTATTGCAAGGAAAAGTACAGAAAACTTTCTGAAAATGAGCAGAGAAAAAGATTCTCTGGAAAGATTGTGCAACCTCCATAACAGGCGTTTTTAAGAAGACGTTAAAGAAGTAGCTGCCAGGAGTAGAAAGCCAGTGCTGGAGAAGAAGGATGGATGAGAAGAGGTGCCTCCCAGTCCTGTGATTCTATTATCATTTCTGCACTGAAAATGATGGATAATTTTAGTGAAAACAGCTATGTAATGCTGAGTCTGATGTCCCCAGCAACAGATGCGCAATCTTTATGTGCACCACTAGGTGATTGAGGTCACGGCTGGTCACTGCTGCTGGACAGTTTGTGTGACTGTGACAAAGGAGGATTTGGATCATCACCAGATGCAAACACATACCACATGGGTTGATTGCTTGGGGCTGCTAGGCAGCTGCAAATTTCGAACACACTTACCATGGCTTGCAGATCCTGGAGCAGCACCGCTGGCTCTGGAGCCTGAGTGGACATCTCTCACACTATGGATGAAATGCTACTTGAAACTCAAGACAGTGAAAAGCCAGGACAAGACAGCAGCTGAGCCATTCAGTCACCAGCATGTCACATCCTGCTGTAGCAATGAGAGTCTGCACTGGAAAGATGGAGTGACACAGAGTTTCACTTTTTAAAGGGAATAAAAATGTCAATTATTTCTTCACCTCAATAAAAAAACATGCAACTACTGCACAGCCAAATGCCATTACTAATAGAAGCAAACACAATGGTTCATTCTTGTAGTAAAGGTACAGGATTAGGTCTTACTTGCAGTCATAGAAGAGAAAAATGTTACTTTAATCATGCTTTAGATACATGAAAGGCAATTCAAAAGGGTTTTCACCCAGATAGTTGACAGAAGTTTTCAATTTCTGCTCTAGTACTGCAATGTAAAAACCCACAGAGATTCAGTGAAGCAGTATTTTTACTAAACACTTAAATGCCTTGGCTCCTCATTTAGAGTAGCTGAAGACATTAGTCAACAAGTCACTTTGCTTAACTTCACCCCACTGCATGAACAAACTCCCGAGTGTTTTTGCATTTTCCAAATGCTGAACAGATTCAGTTCATCATCTATTCTTTATGTAACAAATCACTCCTGGAAGAGGAGACCAATCTCTTCTGGATGGCGTAAGTCAACAGTGCATCTGCCAGCCTGTAGCGAAATCCTTTTGGGGAGCAGCATTTTCCCTTGCCTGAGTTGAACCCAAGCTATCCCACAGAGTCTCACCAGAGTCAGATTAATTCTATATATAGCTGGTTCAAGGGAAACACAATATTTGTTTTGTCTGCTAGGGGATAACCAACTGGGTGTTTTCTCAGCTGACATTTTGCATCCTCCAGAGAAGGAGGAATTCCCATGAGCTGACAGCTACACAGTTGTTGGGAGACAAAGCTGTCAAAGGGTGATTCTTTAAAAGCCAGCTTTGGCAGCGTTGTTGCCATGACACGTGGCAACAAGGAGCCTGGACAACATGCAGAGGCGCGGGGCATTCCTCACATTTATAGTCTTCCCACGTGTTTTGTTACAATAGATTGCACTGGTACAACCAGGATCAGCTTTTGGATTCACTTGGTTGAGCAAACAGATCACTGGGGAGAGAGCTGCAGGACTCTGACTATTTGCCTCCTATGCTCATGTCTCCTCACCTTCACCATGCCTTACGCCCACTTCTGCCCTTCTTTCTCTGCCAAAGAAAAGTCACTTGTTGAATTTTTAAAAAAGCATTGGTTAGGTACCACAGGTTCAGATGTCCATGACTAAAAAATGAGATTAGTACTCTGTGGAAATTTATGCTGAATTACAATAGTTGACATCTCTCTTACAGAAAAGAATAGAAAGACACTATTTGTTTCCCTGATGGACGTATTTCCCAGAAATATGCCAGAAATACTATGCCAGACAGAACAGAAAGAGGAGATAGGGCTAGGATAAGTACTTTGCAAATTGTTCTCTCTGTGGCTGCTCTGGGAAAATTAGACAGTAAGACTTTTCCTGCTATAAGACAGCATTTTTAATGAAGCGTGCTATTTTATCAGGTTGGCAAGAAAGCTCCAGCAGTAGAAGGAGAGGTGGCTCATGCCGTTCACACACAACTATTGTTCGATGGGTCTCACGAATGCAAAACCAGCTGCTGTGAGGTGCTGCCGGTGCTCCCGTGGGCAGCACAAAAAGGCTGCCTGAGGGGAGTGGGGGATAAAGTCTTTGGTAAATCATGGCTGCTAAACCAAGCTGCACTGATACAAGAGGAATAATGCACATACTGTTTTTTTTCTCCCCTTCAAGCCTTCCACTAAAATTATACCTTTATTCCCTAAAAAAGCAAAAGCTTAAAAATGCTGATGGATGTGGGTTAATATTTTCTAAAGGACCAAGCCCTTTGCAATGTAACTTGAGTTGCTTTTTAATGTTCCTCCTAAGTCTCCATCTCCCTTTCCTATAGAGCCAGCTGACCAGTTGGCAGCACCCTGCAGGTGTGGCAGGCTGTCCTTCCCTTTCATTGCCTGAAAAGCCCTTGCAAGCTCAGCAGTAAGATGCAGTGACATTTGGCTGTAGCATTTCTTGCCTTTCTTAGTTTGCATTTCCCATTCCTTCCAGGAGCCAGCTGCCTGAGAATCAATTCCCAGCCTTTCTTATCACTTAGGCATCTTTTGATTTGTAAATGCTTGGTGCATTTTTGCTGTTGATTTGGTCAATAACTTGCAAATGCAACTATGAAACTGCATATTTATATGAAAATTGTTAAAGTGGAACCAGCTTTCGTATTCACAGGAAAAAGAATATGGAGAGAGAGAGATATATACACACATCTATATATGTATATGTGTGCACACGAGTCAACAACTTTGTGGTTTTCCTTGTGTGCCTGTAAAGGGCAAGCAGTTCTTTTGCCAGCTTCCTTGGCACTAAGATTAGTCCTAGACACAAACAGATTAATACATCGCAAATTAAGCTAAGAAAGTGAAAGATTTCCAGTTGGCTTTTTTACTGCATTTATTAATATGCTGTCCTAAGTTATGAAGCTATAAAACATGAACAGATACACAGACTGGCTTTAGTATTAACGTATCCAGGCTGATGGCAATAACTCCTGCTGTAATTGATCACAGAATAGACATGAAATGATCTTTTCTTCTACAAAGGGAAACATTCGATAGCTGTTTGCCCCTCCACAGGGGAACAACGTGTAGGTGCTTCCATAGGAAGCAGGTAGTACGAAGGGAGTGACACTGGTTGGAAGGCTTGAGGAGGCAGTGGGTGGTCAGTTTGTTCCTTTTGAACTTGTGCTGTTCCTTATCACTTAACCAAGAGGTTTCTTGATGTCTCTAACTGACCAGCTGAATGCTGAGCTGAAGCATCCAGGGGACTTCTAGGTCTTTTCTCTGAACATCAGTAAGAAGGTCAGAGCCTGTCTTTGTGTATTTGCTCTTAGGATCATGTACCCTTGCATACTAAAGCTTTTCCTAATGTTCAATTCAAACCTCTCAAGGAGCAACTTCAGCCTGATTTATCTTCTGAATCAACTGAGAATATTTTGTCTCCGTTGTGTTTGTAATTGCCTTTCAAGTACCCATAAGTTGCTATTAGTTCCTTCTTAAACTTCTCTTTTCCAAACCAAACAAGCCTAGCTCCCTAAATCTCTCCTTCCATGCTACACGCTTCAGACCCCTAGTTACCTTAGTAGTCCCCTGCAGGGTAACCTCCAGTTTCTCAGTCTCTCTCTTGACCGGGAAGTCCCAGTCTGGACACAGTATTCCAGATATGGCCTCACCAGTATCAAGTAGAGGGGGTAATAGTTTCTCCCAGTTTGCTGGCCATGATTCTCCTAGTGCAGCCCAGTATACTGTTTGTATAATTGCAGACTGTGAACCTGGAGCCCACAGCAACCCTCAGATCTTTTTCAGCAGGGCTCCTGGTCTGTTGGTTCCTAGTTTGTACAGATCTACCCATTTGCATATCTCTCAGTTCCCCTCGTTGACCTTCATGAAGTTGCTGTTAGCCCAGTGCTCAGATTTCAAAGGGTCCAGCTGAATTCTGCCACAGATAGACACAACTGAAAATGAAGGTTTGTACTTCAATATATTCCAGAGAGAAAAAGTAGAGTTACTGAAATTACTGTTGTAATTTCAAACTGAATTACTGTTGTTAAAATCAACAGCAGACTTCTATATATAATATAGACCCTCCTATCCTTTCACTTGATTAGTAAGATTTCTACCAAAAATCAGCTCGTCCCATTTAGTTCTATGGAAATCACACATCTGTATTCAGCCCCAGGGAACTATGCCTACTTACACCAGGAAAAAAATCTCAGTCACCTTTTCTTGTGCGATCTTGAAACTGATGGTTACAATTTTTTTCCCCCAAAATCCTGAGGACTTGTGACGACCTGTAAATTACTATTTGCTGTGTGCTGCAGAGACTCTGCACGGATGCTCACACTTCATCTGATCTGGTGGTGTTTCAAAATCTCCATCCTTCTACATTTGATAGCAACTTAATATTTTGTGGAAATCCAATCACTTTAATCTTAGGTAGATATACAAACAGTGCCAGCCACATTATTTGAAAGGAATTAATGTTGTCTTAATAAACTGAGAGGAGAAGTCAGTTCACATAGTGATGCGCTTGCCAATAGCTTTGCTGACCACATGAATTCAGTTCCATTTGAAATGTGTTTGTGAAATCAAGTGAAGAGGACTGATTATGCCTTTTAGAATTTAACTGCACAGACAAAATCAGCACTGAAAGCAGATCACTCTCATGTAGATTTTTCTGAAAGCAGTAACAGAAAAGTGTATTTCATGCATTTTGACAGTTCTACTCCTTACTGCTATAAATACGTATAGACTGGTGCCTCAAAATGCTGATATTCTTATTCCATTCAGGATCAGAGAAGAATTACCATATGGTAATGAACACAGTAAGTGGGGATGGAAGAAATTTTATTGTGCATGTAGATAAAATATAATTATTTAATGATTATGGTTGTAGTATTACAGGGTAGATAGAGCTAAAATATAATTATCTGCTCACTCTAATACATGCATTAATGGCAGGAATGGAACTATATACTTATTTATGTCTTTCAGTTATAAGTAATTTAAAACATTTTTAATAGTAGGGGGAAAAGCATTCTTTTGTTTATTTTTCACAAAAGAAAGACGTATTTTTAAAGATAACTAATGACTCCAGGCACTTCCAATTATGGGTTATCTTCTTTCAAGACCTGAAAGTCAAAGGCTTGGGGAAGCACCTTGGAAAAACAACATCTGAAGTATCCTAAGTAGGGCACACCACACCATGAGTCATTTCTCAAAATCTCTCCAGAACAGTGAAGATGACAAGACAGTGTCATGTGGGAAGTATTTTGTTACAAACAGTAGAACTGCTCTGCGTATGAGACTGCAATCCAACACTGAATAGCAAAGGGGATATATCAATAACTGTTGTATTTTGACAGCTGTCTGTGTGAAACTGAAACTTGACTTTTTTATCTCTACTGTCTTGTTCACATAAAAGGTTTGCTTTCCACTACAGGCTATTTTAATGGGATTAGTTATTAAAGTCAACAGGAAATAAATCGCTGTTTCCAAAAGGGCTTATTTGGATTTGGAATTATTATTTTTTCCCTACTGCATCCAGGTAAATCTTTCTTAAACAAAGACAAACAAATCAAGATATGACTAGTCAGTGACCATATTAATCCACGTTAGGCATTCCTTTCCCGGTGAGACAGAAAAGGCCACTTTTAAAATATAAAACTTATTAGACAATATTACTTTTAGATGATTTTTTTAGACATAAGTCAAGTACTGGTTTCATTTTAATTTATAAGTCATCACTTAACTTTGCCACACTTACTCATTATTTATCTATCTGGAGGCCGATCCCACCCTATCATTGCTGTCAGTGCAGAGTCATTCCAGTAAAGTCACTCCAGATCAAACATGAGCTTTTAAAAGGAATACCAGTCCTGTATGTGTTTATCTTTCTTCCCATTTGGTGTATCAATGATTTTCCTAGAATTGGGTGCATCTAAAAATTTTTACTATTGACTGTGATTATTTTTACTGTATACTGTCCAATGCCCCTGGGACACTATGTAATAGATTTTCCTACATGAGTAAGTTGCATCTGATGAATATTACCATTTGAACAATCATCTATTCCTCAACAGAAGGGAATTAATTATTAGAACCTTTTCTTCTTTTTTAATTTGAAAAAAACATGCACACATGTCTACCCTGACGGGCACACCACTATCCATTCTATCCACAATGTTAGATTGATTAGTTGTATAAAAATCTGTTTGTGCCTAATGATGCTATTTGCATATTGTAAGTTGCAGCAAGCCTGGATTTATGATAGCTTTGTAAAAATAGTTCTACCTTCTCTTTCACTCTTTTCAACCTTTCCCTCCAAAATATCACTTATTTTTTTTCAAATTAAATTGCTACACTTTGTGTCTGCATATGAGTTTTCTCGCTGTGTCTCTGTTTCGAGATCATGACCTGCACCAGCTATGTGCCCCTGAAACAATGAAACTGTCAGCAACATGGCAAAATGTGGCAGTTAGCCCATGAACTTTGGAAGCTGCCCCACAAAGTGATCATGTTGACTATGGACATCTGTGTCTTCAAAGTGAAATGCAAAATCCGCTTCTTTGATCTAGTCCTCTGCTCAGTAACACCACATTTATAAACAAACATGCATCATGTAAAATAAACATTGCCTTGCTCCTGTTGAGCAGAGAGAGAAGGCTCTTTCTGTGCCCATTTTATGTTTGGGAGGCAACTGGACACTACAGCAAAGAGACGCTTTATATAAGGACCTAGAGATGTGGAGATTTTCCAAAACTAACAGCACATTGTGCACTGACAGTGTGGTAAGGCAGCTTTTACCAGTAACGCCTTGCAATTCTAGCCACATATCCAACTGAACCCCCACCTGAAATCTGCTGATGAAAGCTGCTTTAGCTTGCACACAGTAGTGACAGGGAATAAAGATACACATCAGGCTGATGAGCACTGAGAGGTAAATAGTTTGCCCAGATGGAAATCAATAGCTCTCTTCACTGTCTTCATTCTTTGGCAAGACCAGGAGCTTTGGATAGCAATTAAAGCTTACCCAGCTGCCAAGTATCCTAATTACACACACAAGAAATCCCACATTTCTCCTTCTACCTGAAACATCCCTTGTGCCACATTCATTAAGCTCATTACCATCAAGTCCGCTGCTGTTGCTAGCACTGACATTTCTTTTTTACTGAAAAACCTCAAAATTCTTGCTTGCACCTGGCTCCACCAGTGAGCAATCCTCCCAAACCCTGGCAGATGCTCCACAATGGCCACCAGCCCCTGTGCCATATAGTGATTTTCACAGGACACTTCCAGGCAGTGTCTTCCCTCTTCCACTCCATTTTCAATGTTTTTCACCTCCCATTTAATTTTGCAGCCCACCCTCCCCTGCCCAGGGCATTCTCCATTAAGAATTGCCCTCCTGCCTACTCGTTCATCAGCCACTTGTTTCTTTTACTCACACTGAATTTACCCGCATCCTCTCCAGCCATCCCTCTCGCCGCTCAGGCTCTGCATTGCTGGCCACATTTGGAGCAGCATTCGTAGACAGTGGGAAGCATCACGGGCTGTGGCTGAGATGCAATGCTAACTGTGTGTGGGATCATGCACACGGATAGAGCAGTGCTGCCTCCGAATGCTCGCCTGCATGAGCAGGTAACGGGCTTTCTAGGCAGGCACGACCTCAGCTGTGTACACAGCTGGGAGCAGAGAGCATCCAAAATGGAGCAGGGAGCCATTTCATTTTGACATCCATGGGCTTGTCTGATTCTCCTAGAAATGAAGCCCTATCTTTTATGTATTTTGTCCTTACAGTGTTCATCCATCCCTTGTGAACCGAGGCAGGTCTGGACTCTAAGAGGAAAGAGATTTAACTTCCTTGTAAGGAACAATATAGCAAAAATTTCCCATAGAACTGTATATAAACTCTTTGCTTTTCCTGGCACATGTTTTGGTGCTGTATAAATAAAAGTAACTAATGGATAGCTGAATTTGAGCAGTGCCAACAGTTTCCAGGAACTCCTCCTAATTGTTCTTGACCAAAATATGTGGTTTTTCAGAAGCCTTCAATAATTCAGGTCTGAATCTAAAGCAATTAGTGAAGCTGTGCAAAGCATACTGAAGGAAAAAGCCACTAAGTGCTAAGGCCTCTTATTTTATCATCATGATTATCACTTTATTACAAATTAAAGTGGGAAAACCCATTAAGTACCCTTGGATCCAAGAGCAAGGACTCTGAAAAGACAATGGTAAAATAGCATCCCACTTAGTCTGACAGCTCAAGACCACAATGCCCAAGACATTGTGCTGTATAAATCACCTTATATTTGCACAAAATGGTTAGATTATCTTAATTAAGTTCAACTATATTCACCAAGGAACAAATAAGCTAGGGGATACATCGAGGGAGAAAAGAAAGGGTAGGAGAGAATCTGTCATTCCCCTTGAGCCATCCGTAACCTTCCAATTTACATGGGAACTTCTAAGGAGGAGGAAGGTTGAAAAGGGTACTACAAACATTAAATAGTAACTTGTATTATACTCTTTTTTTGGTCCCTTTATTAGCACTTTGATTCTCATTTATCCTCAGTCTCTGTTGTACTGCTCTGGAAAGGCAAAGAGGCCTTAAAGGCAGGTATAACTGAATTTACACTGCCAGAGAAGCGCAAGGGTGTCTTAGAACTAATGAAAATGATCTCAATTATCACAGGAAGAAAAAATATTGAATAGTTGGTAGTATTGTTGATGCAAGAAATAATTGGAAAATTCACTTCATCTTGGTGCATTATTGTTTGCCAATAAATGCCATAGTCATTCTTTTTTAATACAAATAATTCATATGCACATAACTATCACAAATAAAGGCTGATGGGAATTCTCAAGGAGAAAAAGACCATCTGTCCTTCATCAGCTGGTCACAAAAGGGATGCTTCATTATTTTATAAAAGCTGCCAGTCAATTCTAGGTGTGGGATCATCTATCACAATAGGCAATGTGCCATCTCCCACACTAGTGAAGTGCTGTGCAATTTGCTGTGCTGTGAAAATGGTTTGTAATTATATTTGATAGGGCCACAGGACATAAATTACATCGGTTTTGTGTTTAGCTGCTACCACAAACCCTTGTCTGGCATTAGCTCCTAGAGGTTTTCAGGAGGGATACGGAGGAAAAGGGAGAAAAAAAAGACACGTTCTGAGCTTTTTAAGATACTTTATTTTTTTAAAAAAATGAATAAAATCTATGTGTGAATGTTTTTTATTATTATTTTTGATTTGTTGTCAGTTCAATTGGACAACATCCCAACACAACTAGCAAGAGAAGAAAATAGATACTATTTTTTTTTTCTTGTTTTGAAGCCCAGGGCTGGCAGTATCTGTCTATGTCACAGCAAGACCAGTATTTTTCTCCTATTTGCCATGATTTGTAAGCACAGCTCTCCAGCAATATTCTGTCTAGAAACCAGCTCCATAAAAATGATAACCTGTTACAACTTGTTCTGTATATGTTGGTTGCAATACTTGGTCATACCTGCTGACTATTGTGACAGATACTCCCCAGGACACAAAGCAAGGATGCCCCTCCTGCAGAGACCTTAACGATGGGATCTGAAGAGACAGATCCAATTCATAGCACAAGAGTACATACTCGATGATTCCCTGGGGTTTACCGTCATTAAGGAAACGAAGGCTGAAACAGCAGCACTGCAAGGCCATCCTCGAACATCCCAGAGAAACACTGGATGATTGAAGATTAGCAACTATTTAATCCATTTTGGCCTGGAAAGAATTTAAGAAGAATGAGAAGCTTGAATCAAAACTTGAGTAAGCCTGAAGCTATCCTGACATGTTTGTGAACTAAATTCCCTCCCAACACTTTTCTATTATTTCAGTTCTTGGATCATCATTCTTTGCATGCTGGGACCAACAATGCCTTTTATTGTAGCCTGCTCCATTTTCCTTCTGCACACAAAGGGAGCACTCCCTTGCTGAATGCCAGAGGCAAATACTGCTTTCTCAAAAAGTTACATGGGAGAAGTATGCTTCGGCTTTTGTTTGTGTACTGTAATATTCAGCTGCACTGAGAGCAGGTTGAGTCATTCATAAATATGGCCTTTGGACTTTAAAGGTCAGCTATGCTTTTCATAATAAAACCCTGTTAACACAGAATCATCCTGGCAAACCCAAACATCACTTTTAAGTGAAGTATCACAAGTGACCCACCATGATAAACACTCCACCCATAAGCTGCTGCTCTGCAGTCTACGACAAGCAGTACCAAAACAGGAAAAAGTGATGGAGGTGAGGTGGTCTTGGAAAGGTCTAGGAAAGTCTGATGTTTTTCACATGCCATAGCTCAGTGAAGGAGTTTACAGAAAAGCCTGACACGGCTGAACATGAGCTTATGTAGACTTCTGAAACAGGAGGCCAGCTTAGGAAAGAAGCAGCAACATGCAAAGAATCAGCTGATGAACAAGAAGCCTTGCAGTGAAATGACAAGGGCCAGTTGTAAATAAGAGAATAACATTTGAGATATAGAAAAGAAGGACAAGCTATTTTCCAAACATAATGAAAAATTCAAATGCTTTCAGGGACTTAAGGTATTTAAATGTAAATGAGCTTCCTTCACCCAACCCAGAATCAAACTTTGCTTAGAAATCGTTGCATCATTTTCTGTTGAGTAATCTCAACTTTTGAGCATCCAGTGTACTCTGACAAAGAGCTGTGAGCATGGTGTCTGGGTGTGCACAGGATTGTCTCTTACTCAATAGAGTGGGTGTCTGTCCTAAATTATTTACCACCTTCACAGCTGGGTTTTGTGTGCATCTGTTTAGATGAGACCAATTCCCTTACATGTGCCTGAACCCCAGCGCTCACTGTAAACTTGTTATTTTTATGAAAATAAGTTAGAAATATGTAGAAAGAGTGGCATGGGATTGCTTCCGAATGACAGCCATAGTACATTTTAAAATTTATGACTGAATTTGGAGCTGATGAAAGGCTGAAGGTTGACAGACAGAAACCAAAGTCCACTAAGTTCATGCAAGCAGCAGCGGGAAGCAGCTGCCTGCAACCCCTTGCACCCTGCTCTGGCCACAGCAACCAGCTGCCCACATCCTAATGGCCTCGTGCCTCCATGGCCAGTGCCAGCAAGGACACAGCTCAGTGCCAATTGTCACAAATGTCTGTGTCCTGGAGGGTTTCCAGGAGATGACAGGAGTGAGAGCAGGTAGGCAATGCTGACCTGCGCCAAGCACTAGGATACAGTAAACTGAATTCTCACAATTCCTCCTAGTCCCCCTCCTCTTGCCCCATTCATGCCAGCGGTCTCACCACCTCTCCTTTCACTCAAGCACTCTGAGTGCTTGAGTGCTTTGACTGCTCCATTTCCTTACCTCTTCTGTCCTCCAAAATGTGTCTAGGCTCAGATACTTCTCTCTCTACAACTGTAGTGAGAAGTTCAGGCTGACCTGGTCGTGATTGCAGCATGGCTTTCCTTCTGCCACATGGCAATTGGCAACCCCACCAGCTTATAATGTTGCTTTTGAAGTCACCTGACTCTGAGATCCTTCAAAACTGTAGCTCCTCATGCCCCTTCATCAGGTTTGGGCTTCTCAGAGCAAGTCCAAAGCCGGTGGGAGCCGCCCTAGGTCCCCCTGGCCCGAGTATAAATGTTTCTACCATCTGCAGATCTGCTCCTTGCTTCTCCTTTGAAAATCCAGCCCTGTTCTCATGAGACTCTCTCTATATACACATCCCTGGTGCTCCTTTCAGGTTCACCCAGACCAATGATTTCTTCTGCCCCACCTCTTCATAAGGAAATGTTTTGCTAATTCTGCTCAGCTTACCAGGTCTTGTCTTTTAAATCTCTCCTCAAACTGACTCTCACCAGCCTGCTCACAATGCAAACAAAGTAATGCCCAATTATTTGCATTAGCTTCTCAAGAAGTTCTGTCACATTGTGATATAACTTCACCCTTCTTCTGGGTGCTTCTTCCAGCCAGGGCTGCTGAAGGAGCTGGCTCAAGGGATGGGACAGGTTCCTGCACACATGGAAGGGCTGAGAAGGAACTAAACACTTCCCTCAGGGCCTGCTTGGATGGTGGTCACCACAATCCCTATCCAGAGCTGGTGCCCAGACCCCAGAACTGCTGTCTATGGCTGTGGCCCCCACTCTTCACCCCCACTTCTGCTGGAAACACTCAGTGCTTGGTCTTGCTTCAATCTGGATTATTAAGCTCTCTGGCCAGGAAACTTGTGCCATCTCCAGTAAGAGATTTTCTCTTAGAGTACCTAGAAAATTTCTGGGCACTGCCAATTTACCAAAGGGAAAGCTGTTTCTATTTCCAAATAGTATGAAAGTGAATGGATTTGGCAATATCTGTTTCTAGTATTTGGTATGTGTTTCCTCATGCTGATTAGGAACGACACTATTCCTGTGTCCTGTTAATTCTGCAGTGATTAGCACTATGTATCATTTCATCTGACTGACTCTTGGACCAACTTAAAAAGCCAAAGCTGGAAACCTTTGAGTGAGAATGTGAAGATGGAAAATTGAACAAGAAATTATCCACATTTTAAAATATTTGGGCTGCTGGATTTCTCTTGCAGATATCTAAAGACTAAAACCCTTACACCATACTGCTACCCTGTTTCTACATCCAAAAGGCACCAGAGCTATTGTCATGGTTTCACAAGAGCTTGTTAAAGTTTGCTCTTGTAACCTCTGCAGGCTATAAAAAGGCCTATCCTTAGTGAAATATGTATTTAATTTGTATTTAAAGTCATTTCTGGAAACTAGGCTCAGACTTATTTTATACAGAAGAGTGCAAAGGCTTATGGCTGACATTTTCCTTAGCTACAAATTGTATTCCAATGAGCTAAGATCTTATTGTAACTTGCTTATAAGGAATTCTGTTAGTAAGTGGCTGTAATGTGCTATTTTATTTGCAGTTAATGCCTGGAGAAACAAGGTATTAATTATCATTACAGAGCCTGTTTTCTGCTGTGGTATTGGAGCAGTAGTGAGGAGCTGTACCAGTGACACACACAGTGCATATATGATACAAACTGTCATGAAGATGGAAAATGGGGGGAGAAGTACGAGGGGAAGGAAAGTGAGCAAGGAAGCATGGGAAGAGTGCTCGGCATCCACACAAGCCACGCCACTGCATAGCTCTGGCTAGAGTACTGTAGGACAGGTATTGCCTCAGTAATGAAGAGTAAGACGAGCATCCCAATCAGGCAACAAACAAGCCGGAAACTGTTAACAACAACTGGATAAAATACAATTTATGAAAGCATGCTGTAAAGCTAAGCAGAGAGGTGCCAGCAGGAGATGCGGGTTAGGGATGGGTATCTACTTAAGCATTAATATCTCTGCAAGAATCTGACCTGAAACACAGCATTCAGCATTGCACTAAGGCATTTTCTGTGTGTCTGGGTCTAGAAAAGAAAGAAGTCAAACCCATTTCTGCAACAGACCCAGGGTCTTTAGCTGGGACAGCTTTCCCACCCCTCCCACCTGGTGCCCAGGCAGTCACCTCACAGCTCAGCACATGCAGGTACAGGATGGAAACTGTTTTTGAAAGTCAGATATCAAAAGGACACCTTTTTTCTCCCCAAATGGAAAACTCCTTCTGCTGGAATCAAATAATTGTAAAGTTGCTGAAACAAGAGAGTAACAGTTAATCCTGCCCAAAGGGTAGATCTAAATTCTCCCTGGAAAGGCAACTGCATGTGGGATTATATATAGTGGTTAACCAAATATTCAAGGGACATTAGTAATTACCATAACATCCCACCACTTACTCTGTCAAATGCACAATTTATGCAACAAGCCTGCAACTTCAAAAGGAATTTGTTTACTTTAAAAATAGTTGGAAATACATTTCCAACCCGCAGACCTTCCTGTCCCCACCTCAAAAAATGCCTGAAAGGCTTCTAGGTGTTTTGTGCAAACACCTTTCCCAGTGAATTTTCCCTCGGTGCTGTTCATTTCTAACGCATGGCATGCCAGGGCACAGAGCTCCTTCATTTTCCCACTCTCCTGGTAGAGGTGTGTGCTGGCCACCAGCGTGAGATGGCTGCTCCCAATGCCGGCCCCCAGGTCCAGAGCTGTCCTGCCACCTCACACACCTGCCTTGGGGGATCCCCCGTCAGCTATCACACTCATTAGAGCATGGAAGAGGGTCAGAAAGAATGTTGCTGCACAGAGATCAACCTTTATGTAGCAATTTCTCAAAAATCTAAGATTGATTGAAAATGCGCCTCTGGAAGCAGAAATGTGCCATGGAGTTGTAGGTAAGTGTCAGAGGACAACAGTTCCCACCATTCTGCAACACCAGCACCATCACCCCGGGCAGCAGAGTTGAACTGGGATGCAGAAGAGTTCACGCTCCTCATAGCTGCTTTGCTCCTGACTTGAAACAAGCTGCAGCCACAGCCCCGGGGGTTGTCCCTGCCCATGGGGAGCAGCTCCTCCACTGGGAGCCAGCAGCTGTCAATGGGGAACCTCCCAGCCCTCAGCCTTCCAGGCTGTGCTGTCAGGACCCTAAAAATAAGAGCAGCCTGATTCCAGCTCCCCTGCTCTTTGATCTCCTGGCCCCAACTTTGCCAGCTTCACCAGCCAGGCTGGTGGCTTGCCTGGACTTGTTGTAACCTGTAGCCCTGTCATTTCAGTGATGTGTCAAACTGTTAATTGAACGCTTGCTCTTTAAATCTGATACGTGTTTTGGTCACTTGCTTCTTTCTTACCTACGCTCTGGGAGCACCAGATGCTTTTAGGGAGAAGGGATCAGGACGGGCCCCAAATAATGACATGTTTTTATAGCAGCATTCACTTTCTGATGGGATTTATTTAAGACTGTGGAATATTTATAGTTAAATGAACTGAGCAATGGAATAAAAATAGCCTTTATAAGTTAAGCTTATGCTATTAACTGACTCAGTACCAGTGACCAAGAAGGAAGTAGTGCTTGGTAATATAATTTTGCCTGATCAGTCTAGCTTAATAAACACGTTAGGCTGAACTTAACCGAGCTTGAGCTCACTGCCTTCACCTGGACTTCAAATTTGGTTCATGATCCCTGCCTTTCCCCAGCCAGGCATGGAGCTAGCTGCTCCCTGCAGCGTGGCACACTGGCAGGAGAGGACCTCAGCAGGACAGGAGGCTGCTCCTGTGTCCATCCCCCTGCCCTGTTCCTGGCACACCATCACCTCCACAGCTCTCCTGGCCACTCCTCTTTTGCCCTGCTTGCTGCTTAGTTTTGTCCCTGACCTTGATGGCTTTGCAGCTGAGCCTGCATTGGCAGAGGTTCATTCCTAAGCCTTACAATGTTATTTAAAAAAACTGATTGTGCAAAGATATGGGATCTAAAAGCCTCACTTTGTTCATATTTGTCTTCCCTTGGCTGTGTGCATGCCAAAGGGCTATCGTCTTGCTTCCTGGCTGAAATAGAAATTCAGTAATGCATACTTGGGGAGTTCTGTCACTGCAGTAATCATTTAATAGTGACAAATAAACCAGGGAATAAAACAAACAGATGGAAAATGGTCATCCCCATCCATGGACACCTGCTCTGGGATACAGTCTGTAATGATCTATATACACTTCAGAGACAAAATTACTTTACCACATGTTGGAGAGTATCTGTTCAGATCTGGGAATGAGTTACAGGAAAGACATAATGGGTACCAAAAATGGCATCAAATCAACAGTCTAAGAAGTACCTAGTTGTAGTTTCGAAAATAACAGATTAGCTCATTCACAAAAAAGCTCTTGAATTGGGAAACAAAACAAGGGTAAAAATATCCCTTAAAGAAAACCAACACAAGCCCCAGCACTCCATCCCCAGGACAAGTCACCAACACCATAAGCTTCCAGGGCTTTCTCAAATGTGGGTTACTGATTTTGTTTAAAAGAGGCATTCCTTTGACTAGGAACAAGGTGGACCCTTCCATGCACTTCATTTCCAAGATCAAGCTTTAAGGCATTTAAGCAGAAATTAAGAATTTTAAAGATTTTAAGGCTTCTGGAGCCCATATTGAATTCGGAAAATCTACATGCTCAATACTTCCAAAAGACGAGGCCAACCTGATTGTATGCCTAAACAAAATTTGGGGAACATAATAATGCTGGCAAGCATCCCAGTATGAGCATGGTTTACAGTAAAAAAGAACCTTTGCAAGAAGATCTTGTACCTGTATCTGTTCCCTCAAAATTAGCTTTGTTTATTAGATTTCTTTTTTCAAGAAGGAGAGATAGGATGCAGAGAAAACCATCCTCTACTCAACAGCACCCTCTCAGCAGAAGTTTCCAGTCTCCATCCTTCTGTCAGAATGTATTTTCATTCCTGTGTTTTGAAAGTATTTTAAAATGCAGATAGCCAAAGTACTATCTGGTAAAACTCCAGCTGTTTCAGTACATAAGTATTTTAAGACTGGGATTGCTGGTCTTTATTGGTAGGAAGGCCAGATTTAGGTTTCCACAAACTGAGTAGAAAGAATTCTCTTTCCCTGCTCTAGCCCTCCCCTCTTGGGTTTAAGGGGAAGCAGAGTAGGTTCTAAATATACATTCATTCATTGCCTTGTCTTTCTGAATGCATATAAATATGTTAAAAAGCTCACTAGCTTTTCCTCTCAGAAAAAAATCCTATGTAGATGACATAACGTGGTAGTTAACTTGCTAAGACATCAATACTTTTTCACAAACAGATATTATTGCAGCTCTGGACTTTGAATTGAATCCTTGATGTCCAACAATGTGTTTGGAAAACTTAATAATGGGAAGGAAACAAAAGCAGATGTAAACATGGAAAGAAAATTGAAAGCAAGTGGGCTGAATTTTGGTGGCAATTACCTAAAACAAGTGTAAGCACACAGAATATATATAAAAGACTTATTGCATGTTTTAGCATCAATTATAAACCATCATTCCAAAAATAACTTTCCTGGCAAAAAAACATATCCACAGGAGGAACAGAAGACTGTTGTATAAAGGGAATTGGGGTCAAAAAAGAAGGTCCAGGAACAGTGATCTATTCACAACCCCTGAATTACTTCACCTCTTTCATGGAAAAATACAGGGCAAGTGTAGGCTTTCTCGCTTCATGTGGTTACAACTATAAATACATCTTCTGCTGACCTGCAGGTATTTACTGATGCCAGGCAGCCTAAAGGGGAATTCTTGCCAGCTTTTTGCTCCTTTTTTTGATAACAGGTACATGTCCACAGCCCTTAGCCACAGCATGGTTCAGAAATTACTTTGGGACTCTCACCAGCGAGGGTGGCTATTTTTATAATCCTCTTGTCTAGATCTGTGGGATTTTTCCCATTAGATAATTGTTATTTTAAGATTAACTTGTCAGCCCACATGAGCCAGAAAGATGAGATACAAGCTTTGCACCGTTTGTATCACCATCTTGAGTCAGTAATTGGTAATGCTGTAAAACGACTCATTTTAGACATCTGAGGCACACCAGCACCTTCGGCCAAACCAGCCCCATGGGTAGAACTGGCCCACACAGAAATCCACTCAGCGTGTTTCAGATGCTGCTCACCACTATTTGGCAGGGAAAACTAACCCTGTAGCAGGATGCAGACAACATTGCTTCTAACCCACTGTATCAGCCACAGAGCTGTCGTATCACCAGTCTTACCTTTGCTTGCAGAGCATCCCAACAGCCCAATGTCCCTGCTGCTGCTGGCCATTACTCGAGCTTTGAGCAATGCAGATGATTGTGAAAGAGTTTGGCTGTATGGGAAAAAAATTGTTATTTTTCTTCCTGCACAGAAAGGAATGGATTCAGCATGTGCCAGACTTGCCTTTTTTTTTTTTTTTGACAACTCGCAGCCCATTGTTTATCACATGGCACCCTGAATCCTCTGCGTCACATTTTCTTTGACTTAAATACTTTTCTTTAACTAACACAATGTGTATGATGGAAAACAAACAAATTTTTAAAAGCAGTGCTTCAGTGGAAACAAAGTTTGCCATTTCTCACACAGATTAGATGCTGATTTTCCTAATGAAGTAAAAGACTTGCATATAATTCTGTTGGTCTGTACTCCAGATGAACTCAGAGCCTCACACTGGATATTTCAGGGTGACAACTGATTACAAACATGTCATAATCACTTCACTTTCTTACTTTTTTTTTCTCTTTTCTTTTTTTGGTTGTTTTTTTGAGATGTTACATTTCCATTTCTGTTTGGCTTCTGCCCTTTTTGTTTCCTCCAACTGGAACAAAACTGTTTCAAAAAATACCTGTGTCACCCTCCTCACTGGGGAATTGTGGGGCAAGCTGATTGGGTCGAGGCAGATAAGCAGCATTGCTAGCCTGCACCATGCCATGATGATGCTCTACCAAGTGTTCTGTGCCATCACCAAGTGGGGAACCTGCCAGCAACTCAGTGGACACGAGAAGGTTTTGCCTGGACCCCAGTGCACTCCAGAATGGCAACTCCTACAATTTGTTAAGAGCTTGAATAATTTAGAGCAGTCTTAGCGCTGCTTCAAATCACTCTGGGGCTGCTTAACCCTCCCTGCTGCGCCATTGTGGTGGCTATCAGAACCCATCTCCTCAGCCTTCTCCAGTGAAGCTGTTTTAATTTTTGCCTTCAAACAGGGAGAGTAAACAAGAAATTCCATGTACAGTTTGCAAGGGTGGCAGGAGAGCCTTGTGAGGACCTGCCAAGGATGGGCATCTACACAATGCCCCACCAGCACTACTGAGCTGCTGCCTTCTGCTCATCCCTCCTGTCCCCCTCCACCACAAAAAAAAACAAACCAAAAAACAAAAAAATAAAACCAACTAACTCATAAAGTCCCTACCTTTGTACTACCAGACTATCCCATAGGGTTTCAGATGGCTGAAGCCCTTCTAGGCTAACAGCTTTGCTGTAAAGGATTTAATGCACCAAAGGGTTCAAATATTTATGAGCATCACGGAACAAGGCCAGGAGACAGAGGGTGCTAGGGCTGTTATGCTCATTTAGCATTCTTAAATGGTACTATCTTCTCCTTAAAGATAATATGAATGGGTTGTTTTGTTTTGTTTTAAATAACCCATCATTCTTTTGAATTTACTTACCATTTTCTTTGGAGAATTTTACTTCAGGCAGCCAGGTGACCTGTACTTACAGAAGGTCTACAGTGTCTCTACTTTGTTTTGTTTTTTTTAAGCAAGCTACAGTTGTAAATAAGACCTCTGATGAGTAAAATGGCTTGCGATCAATGCATAAAGCTTTTTCAGGCTGTTTATTAGAACACCTGAGAAAGCCTGGTTTCACTTTTTCCTCTGCACAGGCAAGTTTCCTCTGCCTCTGTGGACAGCAACAGAGGACAGAAAAATACTGGGACGATGTTGGAAAATATGATAGTGAAACTGCAAACACTGACAGGTGGGCTCAGAGAAGGTAAATCTCTCCATCATTTTGTTTTTAATGGACTAGATTTGATAGCAAGGTGCTGCCTTCCCCTCCTGCTAAGGAGCCTGTTCACAGGGGCAGGAGGAAAGGACGTGGAGCTGGAGCACCGAGAGGTGGCATTGGCATTTCACTTGAATTCCTACAAGCTCTGTGGATTCACTCTAGTCATCTTTGCTCACTTGCCTCCCAAACCCTCCTGCCCCCAGGGAATGCAGGGACCCCTCCTGTGAGCAGGGGCGAGCTGCCTCAGCCCTGGGACGTGCCCAGGAGCATCCCAAATGCCCTTTCCAGATGTGACCTTTCCGGGCTGCAGCTGGCCACCGATCATTCCAGCTGGGCAGAGCACTCAAACCAGCACCGAGGTGGCCAGCCAGAGAGGATGGCTTGGGCAGTGCCAGCAGGGCACTGATGGCACCTCCCCAGCAGGAACCCGCCTTCCGGGGGACGCTGTGTTTATGGTGGCTGGCAGCTCCTCGCTGGCTGAGCCAGGGCTGTGCCCACAACCTCACCGCCCTTGTCCACGCTGCCACCAGCCATGCAGGGCCACGGGCAAAATGAGTAGTGCAGTTTGTTGCTAGGAACATTTGAAAGCAATTTTAGAGAAATGTGTCACCTATGGAAAATTCTGTATCACAGGGCTGTTGTGTTTCGGGGCGGGGGGGGAGTTGGGAGGTGGAGGTACAGTGTTACAGGAGCAGGAGGCAAAGGCCTGGCAGTGCTTTTGGCTTCACAGAATCTGAGCTGCTGTTAGCATGTACCAAACAAGCATTCAGGTAATTTTTCCCTAGTGATGCTCTGGAAGGACTATTTTTTTCTTTCAAACCATGTGTTGTGCTGCACAGCCTCTCCCAGGGGCTGCATTACCAGCTCCGATTGCTCCCTTGGGACACCATGATGGAGTGGCAGCAAACCCCCTGATGGGAGCCCAACCCCAAGAGGCACCACCACCACCAGGCAGTGCTTCAGCCCTCTTTGCTGCCCAGCCCTGCTGCCTCTGCTCTGGTATGAATGCATACCCTCCCTCCACAATGTTAACATCACCCCTGCAGTTCCTCTGCATCACAAATAGGCTGCAAAGCTGCCAGCACAGGAAGAGGAAAGGACGTCCCTATGGACCCCCAGCCCCAATTCCTGGCAGTCAAAAACAGGGCAGAGCCCACCCTTGACCTGTGGCAGCAGCTGCCGCAGCAAGAGCTCACCCAGGGGTGCTGGGAGGCATCGGGAGCAGATCCAGCCACATCTCCGTGCCCAGACTGGAGTGTGGAGGAACAAGGACCATTCAGCAGTTTTAAAAGGGGAAATTATTTTTCTGCCAGACCATCCCAGGCTTCCAACCCTCACCGCACCATCCTGACCATGGACTATGTTTAAAACATGCTCTCTGGCTCTTTTTCACCAAGGAGAGGATATGAATGACAAGCTGGTACAGCCTTCTTATAATGCTGCATTTTTCTGGTTAGTAAAATCTCTGGCAAAAACACAAAGAAGATCCAGGTGGATTTCCATGTGGCAGCACACCAGAGGCAGGGTGGATGTCTGTATGATGATGGGCGGCTGGACATCACCTCATCTAGCAGTGCCCTGGCCTGTGAAGCACCTCGACCTTGGGGAGGTGGAAAGAAAGGGTGACTCAGGGAAGACATCTGCCCAGTTTCCAGGACCTCTTCAACCAACCCGAATGCTTGGAAGTGCTGGTGGAGCTGTAAGCAAGTTGTGGGCAGTAGAACTAATGAGACCTCATTTCCTCTGGATTTGCGTCTTGCGGTTGGACTTCCTGGTGTCTGAAGACTGTAACAACAGCAAGGAGGCACTTTCTGTGGTCAGGGTGTTCATGGCCTCTCCCTCTGCCTTGCCACCATGGGTTCTTCTTCTAGTCTCCAACTGGAGCTGTGCTCAGGCCAACAGCTCTCCCAGGACATCGGCATCTTCTCCCCTCAGCTGCTTGCCTTCCTGGGCTCTGCCTCCACCTTAATCTCTCAGAAACAAATACCCTCTTTTCATGGTTGGCTGAAATTGATCCAATGACTCAGAAATAGAGGGCAAACTAGCAGGCAAAAGTGACTAAAAATGCATTTAATAAGAAAGCCTGCATAACAACATTAGAAAAACATTATACTATAAAGCAAGAGCAGCCTACAGTCTTGAGTCTAGCAGCCACAAATGAAAACTTTCTCAAGGCCAGGAGGCACAGGGCCCGAACCAAACACCTTCAAGCACTGAGGACAGTGAGGGAGAGAGGGAGTCACCTTCTTGGCCATCAGCAGTTTCCTTCCTGGCGCCCCGGTTGCCTCCCCGGCAAGCCCAGCAGTGCAGTCACAGCTGTCCCACCACCCACTGTGGGTGTGAGGCTCCATGAGCATCCCGACCGCTGCACAGCCCTGCCATGGGTCACCCAGCTGGTAAACTCCTCTGTTTGGTGCACACACTGCATTTCCCACATTAAGAGTGGATCTAGCCTGCGTATGTGTTTACCCTCAACAAGACTAATTGTGTAGCCCTGGCAAGGAAACACCTTTGAACTCTGCTGACCTTCACGTGGCTCAGTGCCACAGGTCGGCTGTTCCTGTGACAAACACTGCCTCACACACACCTTTTGCACAAGCAGTAAGAGCAGATGCTTTTCCATGAAGATACATGACAGCAAATGGAACAAATCAAAGGCAAAAAATGAGGGGCTACCCAGCTCAATTAACAATATTGGAGGTGTCATATGCCCTAAAGCTATATAATTTTTAAAAAAAGACTGAAAACAAAGGCAAGCAAGTTCTAATGACCACAGAGTTTGCTGCCACAGGCAGTGGCAGGATGGCAGTGCAGCTTCAAGCACACCATCACAGTGCCAGTTAAAGAACAGCAGCGATCCTCCCTCCCTCCCACACCGGGGGTGAAGAGCCATGTAAATGCACACTGCCTGTGTGTGCACCAGGCACGAGACAGCAGCGAAGATAGTCGGCAGCCTGCTGGGCTGAGGGAAGGCAGCTTGGTCACCCTGGAGAAGGGGAGGCTCTGGGGGGCCAAGAGCAGCCCCCAGCATGTCCAGGGTGGTCATCCAGAAGGCAGAGCCAGGCTGCTCACAGTGGTGTCCACAGGAGAGATGCTGGGCATAAACAGGAGTGAGAGAGGTTCAGGCTGGGTTCTGAATTCCAGCCTGAGTTATCCAGTGATCTTATATTTTCCCTGTGCCTTGGCTTCCCACGTGTAAAATGCGAAGATACATATAGATAGCATTTCCCACTGACAGTAGTTTCACAAGAACACATGCACTGAGACTGTACGGCACCAGAGACCACAGAAGTTTAAAAATAAATACCTTTTTAAGACAATGAAGAATAAATACCCATCACATGAACAAGTGCAAAATTAGCTGGGAGCGTGTTGTCTGTGGGACAGGAATTCACTTCACTGTCAAGCTGGTTTGTGGCAGAGCTGACCGGCCACAGGGTGTGATCCAACAGCACATCCGTGGCTGCAGGAGGTGACCAGGACATCAGGACATGGCCTCGGTCTGTATTTACAACTTAGTCCGTCCATCCCACACCTGCTCTCTTTGCATGATTATCTGCTTCTCAAAATATTTTCCTTCCTAAAACTAACATAAAAATGAAAGCAGAAGAAACTTAGTCTCAAACTGCTGTTTAAATAGCACCGAGTTACTAAAAAGCAAAGGAAAAAAAAAAGCAAGCTGAAGATGCTATCATCTGGAGTAGAAGAGGCTGACAGGCAGCAAGAGGCTTCCAGATATGCTGAGGGAAAGATGGCTCCCATTCACATCAACAGCAAAATGCACCCTAGCATCTGGACCAGGACCCTTCTGCGCTGGAAATCAGCTTTTGAATGGGGGCCGGCCACTCTTTCGTATTGACTCGTCTGTGCCACAGTGACACTGCTGCTAACAATTTATTTTGTCCACTTAGGAGACATCTAGTTATCTCAATCATTTAACAACGTGTAAAATTACAAACACATTCAACTACAATCTGCTCCTCTTGCGTAAACCTCTCCTCTTGGCCACATACATAATGAAAACCCTGTTGAGTCAGTAATAAAATCCAGAAAGCTTTCAAGTCTCAGAACTGAATGTTCAAATTTTGTAGCTAACTTCCTCTTCTAACCAGACAGCAGGGCTGCCAAGAGAATTTCTGGGCGTTCAGCCCCTTTTGATATACATATATATACACACACACAAATATACACAGGACTTTACCGTGGCTGGCAGAGAGCAGGCACTAATTGTTTTTAACAGTTATGTACAAATGCATTCTAAAAGGAAAACAGAATACTACTTGTTTTCATCTGACAGAACAGAGAGCTCAGACCTGGACAGGGAAAGTGATCAGCTCCAGCTCTGTCAATAATATTTGCATTTCACTCCAGCAGAGGAAGAATGCAGCACTGATTTTAGGAACCAACCTCAAAAATTCATGTGTGGAAATACCACAGTTCTTTATGCAAATGGACCAGTTGCACATGCAAATGCCCGACTTGCATGAATAACAGTGCTATATGCATGTACAGGTTGGGCATATGATCTAGCACACCACATTTTTGGAGGCTAAGCCTTGTTCCTGTGAAAAGTAGAGCATCCTCATCCTGCAGTGAAGCCAAATGGTAATGAGTGAACTGGCCCAGTCACTACTGGGAAGACTTCGATAGCTAAATACGAGAGTCTTAAGATTATATTAAACACAACTCTTGTGATTCCTGCCCAAAAGACTAAATAGCTTCTAAATCCTTTGCACTATTTATAACAACAACCACCGCCACAATTACATTTATTTCTTTTCAGAAGCACAGTCTGCTTTTGTATTTATACTGCAAGCAGCGTATTAAAAAGGGGGCCAAATAGATTTCACATATGTCAATGCAATACAAGAGCAGGCAGCAGCCACGTGAAGGCAAGGACAAACATTCAATGAGTTTCATATGGCATGGAACTACAAAGTGAAGTTCAAGTCTGAGAGTTTTCCCACACTTCAGCTAAGTACATTACCAACAGCCACTGACACGCTCGCTGCCACCGTACAGGAGCAGGACGACACAGGACATGATACAGCATCCCCGTAACCACAGGGGTACTTATACTGGTGTGAGAATGAAGAGTAATGGAACAGTCTTAAATACTGTGAGATAAATTGGCAAATAAACATCGGCTGAGGAATTAGACCCTGTGGCTCTTCACTCCACAGGCGGAGCGAGGTCATCCTAACCTACCCCGAACTCTAAAACGGGAGATCTTTGCATCACTTTCATGATGCAGTCTTTCCACTGTCAGAGGGCAATGAGTCAGAATAGGAGAGGGATGCTGTTTACTGAAAAGCTCTTGGAACTAGAGGGAGGAAAAGGAAAATACATAGGAGAGGCTAAGGATTGGTTCCAAAAATGAGATAAGAAAAATAAAACATGGACAAAACGTGGGAGTGAGGATTGAGGCAGAGGCAGAAATACCAAAGTGCATGCAGAAGGGGACACACATGCTAGAAGAGCCCAGACAGAAAGCTGAATACAGGTAAGAAACAGCATAAGGAACCCCAGAAGGGTGTGAATGGGAATGAGTGATGAAGAGCAGGGCAGACAAAAGGTGGTGAGTTCTCAAGTTCTGCGTTATTGATGTGCATGTGCTCCTTTTTTCAAGGGAATGCATAGCCCAGATGACCCTAATATCATCCAGACACCAACGACCCTATCAGGACAGCCAGCTTGCACTGGCAGAGGGTATAAAATAAAGGTGTCTGCGTAGGGAGAATCTCATAGCAGTGGCTAAAATGCNAAATGCCATTCCTCCCCCTGTGACAGGTCAGCTTGTGCACTGTAGCTGTTCTGCATGTGCTCTTGTCATTTGTAAGCACCCACAGTACTCTCACTCCTACTTCAGGCACCTGAATACCTCCTAGTTCTTAGCACATCCTCCTGACATCCCCACGAGCCAGGAAGTAACATTTCTTCTCTGTACAGAGGGGCATTGAAGCACAGGGAGATGAATGACTTGTCCAAGACCACACTGGCAGGCTGTGGAAACTCAGAGCTTGAACCCAGCTCTCCCAAGTCTCAGGCCAGAACTGCAGCTGCTAACGAGAACCAAGAAAATTCAAAAAATGCAAATGAACCATCTTGAAAGTTTTATAAGTGAAACTCCTGCTGCAGGCATGAATGGAGGAAGTGCAGACTCCAACAAGCAAATTCTTTGCCACCCCATCTCCCGAGTCCAGAAATCCTGTTGATCTGGGCTAATAAATTTCCCCAAACCCTAGACATTCTCTTGGCCCTCATCCCAAGCTCACATAAGAAGCTATCTCATAGGCAAGGTTCTCATTTACAGTTACTCAACTCCCATAATATTTTATCTGAGGTGGCATTTTTAACACTCCCCTCCCCAATACTGGATGAAGTGTCTCTTTCTTTGCTTTATAGGTTTGTAACTAATCTAGTTAAAATCCCATAAATAGTGGGATGTTTCTGTGCTCCCCATTCAGACAGAGGGCTGGCTAAGGAAAAAGTCCATTAGCATTAAAATGATGGTGACATCCAGGCTGAAGCTGACAATTCATTCATTTTTTAAGTCTACTGTCATCATGCCAGCTGCCCCTCAGGAGTTGACTGTGCATCAACTGTTGTAGCCTCCTAAACGTGTGATACTTGGGCACGGGTATCCTGCCATAAAATCCAGAGTCACCAGTCCTTGCCAGGTCACACAGTGGGTTAATGTGCTGGTTTGCTACCCCTGGGAGACCTGGGCTGGAGTCTTTGTGTTACTGCAGACCTGTGTGCCACTCCAGCAGCAAAAAGGAGGTCATAAATGCTGGGGAACGGGGCGCCGGGGAGCAGCCATGGCAGCGCAGGGTGCCTCAGGCCAGTGCTGCTGCCGCAATCAATGCATCTCAGTTCGGGTCCGAGATGGCCGGGCTCACCTGAATCCCTGCTCACAACTAATGCACAGTAAAGAGGTGTGAGCGGGCCATATTGAAACATGGCCTGAAGTTCAGCTTGCAGAGAAAGAGTTGCAGTATTCTGCCACTTCTGGATGTGCAATAGCCCCTACTGCCGTTTGGTGATACCAGTGCTCAGCATAGGAGCCCCCTTCTCTCGGCACCCACTCTCATGATGCTCCTGGGTGCAATGGAATGATCTGTGCACAGCACTTGGCAACGAAGGAGCTTGCAGACAAGGAAGCTGCAGCCAGGGCTCAAAGGCAAAGGCAGCTCAGTGCCCCTGTGCTGGAAGGCCCCAGTAAGGAAAGATGCTGAGCTGCCTTTACCACGACGATGGTGTCCTGAGCAGGCACCCATGGGATGGCCCCATACCCTTGTGTCACCAGGACAGCATGTCACCTGCAGCCAGGGAAAGAAGTGCTCTGCAGGTGAAGCTAGTGGGAAAGCAAAACAACCACATCAGGACTCCTGGCTTTATTCACACAGAGATCACTATTAAATTTTATATAGACATATGGCTATATTTAATCATGGAGTGCTCAGCCAGCCCTAATACAGGCTTCTACTTCCTAATTCTACTTTTCTTCAACAGAAAACTTTCCTGAGAAGTTAGTCAGCCCAAGAATCCCTTTAATAGTTAATCTTTTTTCTTCAAGAGTTAAAAAGTGTCAAGCTCTTTAATCAGATTTTTGAAATAAACTCATTTCTCAGATGAGGATAACTTCTGGGGAAATCAGAGAGAGGTGGATGGGAGCTCTCCAGAAACTCGAATGTCAGTTGTTTGAGTTAATTAATGTGTGCTAATTAATTACTGACACTAATTTTGACCAGATAAATCAGCTTTAATTGAAATCAGAAGCTGTTGCTTAGGGAAGACCTCAGCCAAGATCAAAGCTAACATGTAAAAGATCTCCCTGAATATGGAAGTGGATTTCCCACCATCCCTGTCAGCATCTTGCAGGTGTGGGAGGTGTGTGCATCCTATTGCATGGGGAGGACTCTGCATATTTTGCTTTCCCCACAGCACCTGGTCCCTTGCACCTTTTAGGAACACGCCTGCTGATAGTGTCCGGGCTTTCAGCCACAGTCCCGAGCCACAGCTCCTAGTCCAAGGAAAACCACAGGCACCACACACTGGCCCAAGACCCCCTGCCCCCCCCACTGCCCTGCACACAGGGTTTGCTGCCCTGCTCTGCTCACTCCTGAACTCCCCATCCCACACCCAACCTTCACCAGGGGCATTTCAGCAAGAAGCCTCTTCTCCTGCAAGCAGAACTGCCATCCTGACCATCCCTCTCCCTAGCTACACAAGCGAGGAAACACTTCTTACCCCACATCCTCAGCAACCACCATCTAATCCTCTATTTTTTAAATATGTAAGGCCTGAAATGTAGAATTTGGGTTTTACACCAGCTAATATTAATAGAAACATTCTCAGGATTTTTTCCTCCCATGTAAATGGAACACTTTAATTTTTTTTTGAGCATGCCCCTGCGGTGTGCACAGGCCAAACACTGCAGCATTGTGCCTGCCTGGGGAGCTCGTTATAAACACATCTGTCTAGCTGCTCTGTCAGGCCCACTCAGCTCCCTATAAACCAGGAAAAGTAAACCTGTATGTTAAATATTTACTGTTTTCAGCGTTTATAATCTAAAAGTGTTTTTAGCAGCACAAGTAAGGCGCACTTTTAATCAATTATTTTTATTTTGACATGGCACTGTTCAACACTGCATGGGTACCTCCTGAGAAAGCCCACTCCTTCAAACCAGAGGCTCTCCTCTCACAACTGATTATAAACATCGTGCCATCACACACTGCTCACCCGAAAGACCCATCCTATCTCCCACTTTTCTGCCCTGATCCCAAATTATCCCATAAGTCTAAAAGTTGAGCTCATGGGGAGTTTCAAAAGCAGACCCCAGGGTAGGCAGTAAGAGGACAGTAACAGATACACAGCTGGCTGTGCACAAAAGGATACAGATGAGTGCAAAGAGTTAAAAGAATAATAACACAAAAAGAAGCTTCTCTGAAAGTAAATAGCAGCCAGCCAGCACTAATTTTCTTTTGTTATTAACATAACAGCTAGCTTCTAATGCTTGCTCCGTGCGAAAGAGCTTCTGCTTTCATCTCAACAGTGACACTAGGAGCCATAATTTCTGTACAACAGGAAAAGATACATTAATGCAATCGTAAAAAAGTCTCCGCACCAAAGTAATCTGCTGATAGCCCCTGCTAGCCTCTTACTTCCTGAGGACATCAGTCCCTGGGAAAACAGTGGGCAGCAGGCAGGCTTCCTGGCTGCCTCAGAGATGTCCTCCCCCCAGGGCTGCATACGCCGCTGGGCTCCTCGCTCCTGGATGGGGCCCATGAGAGGACCCTTTCACAGAGCAGCCCACCAGTTCTTGCTAGCCAGCTCCCTCCAGTTTTATTTTAGCCCCCACCAGAGATAAGGTGAGGAAGAGATGCCATTCATGTAGTTTCTTCTTCAGTCCCCCAGAAAAATTACCCCAACCAGCTCCACAGTGCAAGATACCTTTCAGATTTGGATGCTAATCAAGTCTAGAGATAGTTTAGCACTTCTCCCTAATCACAGGCATGCAAGACTGGGATGGGCAGCTATTTGCACATTCTTGGATCACAACTCCGTCTCCACAAACATTCTTAAAGCACATACATGATCTGTTGGCTGCCTTCAAGTCCACCCTATCTGCAAGGATGACATCGTGTCTACTTGTGTCTGCTATTGATTTTTTCACTGCACTATCATGGGCTGGAAGCAAGGGGCACAAGCCAGAGAACAGCACAAGTAACTGACCTCCAGCAGCAGAGCAGCCCTGGCAGAGGTTGTGGCTGGCTTCCTTGCATCATTGGTTCATGTGTGCTATCAAATAAGCATGCACGATGGAAGAACACAAGCTAGCTGCCACTACAAGGTGCTCACCTAACATATTGGTAGGCAAAGGGTAAGAGCTCACATGGAACAGAATGGAAATAAACAGTAATACAACAAACACAACTAAGGTCTCGCTGTGTTTTAATAAGCTTGTGTACGTAGCAGAGAATGAGTAATGATTCTGGACAAAGCCAACAGGCACCTCAGGGGATTCTGAAATTAATCCTGTGACATTTCCAGCAGCTAGTCTGGAAAGCGCAGTAAGTGACAGAATTCACTGTGTGGCAGAGCACGTTCAGCATCCTGCCAGATCAGGCCTCTCCTTCTACTTGCATGCAAAGAAAAAAAGTATATTAATCAATACTATTTTTTCCTCAAGAAAAGAGCTACAAAAATGTATTCTTAAAACCAAAGGCAAGGCAAGTCCTTTGAATGCCTATGTATCAGTGAGAAGAAACTGTTCCATCAGGTCACAAACAGCAGGGAGGGAAGGAAAGTATCAGAAGGAAGGCAGAGGGTTCTCGCAGCTTTAACACAGACTAACCTTAAGGAAACATAGCTGTGATTATTACCCACAATGAAACCAAAAACCTTTGGGCAAAGAAGAGCTTGCCATATCTTTCAAATGTAGAAAAAGAAGACAAACAAGCAAACCTGAACATACTGAAGAGGGTGTATTCTGTGGCACGCAGTCCTGCAGCACAGGTAAAAGCAGGAGGCAGGTGTCCCCGAGGTGCAGTTAAGCTGTGGGCTGATGCAATCAGCAGCTGACAACCATTATAGACCACAGCTTAGAAGTCTGCTTTGATCAAGAATTTCTTGGGCATAACCTGACTGATTGCAGTCAGGTTCAGCTAGCTCCAGTAACTCTTTGCGATCATGAGCAATTTTCTTTTGAGCTTGTTCATTTCATCCTGGCAGATGTCAGTTCACATGCATTGCTCCACTGGGAAATGCTGCCTCATGAGGACCAACGTTTAAAGTTAAGAGAAGTTTCTATTGAGGTCATTTAGGATGATTTACTCTCTGGGGTGGGATCTCTGCCCAGGACCTTCATCTCAGCTGACACTGGGAAAGAACCTATATATGCTCCTGATGCCTCAGCCTCCTTCATGAAACTCATGAAACACAGCTGTGAAAACTTTTTTTCCAGAATATCTAAAGAGATTTCAAGCTATAGTGCTATCATTTGTAAGCTACATCACTGCAAGGGGTGAAAACAACAGACAAGACTAAGAAATCCATGTGCAGCCAGGTGGACATGGTTGGTTTGGGTTTTTTTTGTGGCATGGAGAGCCAAAGCCTGTAATAGCCTTTTCATTGCAAACTTCAGCTATAGGAATACGCCTGATGCAAACTGCATCTTCTGAATGTAGCCTAGTGTTGAAGTACACACACATGAGAGTAGGTGAATATATATTAGGTAATCCACCTGCCTCACTGAGGAAATGGTAGTGGCTGGTACTAAAATAAAGTTAATGCCAGATCCTTGAACGACAGTGATGAGGGTACTTTGAGTCTCTGGGCAGGAGGAGCTAAGCAGGAGGTGGCTGTAACTGCTTTGCAATTCTGCATCCAGCTTGGGGTGAGAAAGCCGTGCAGCACTTACTGCCAGTCAGCAGTTCAGGAGGAACTCACTGATGGCCAGCAGGGATGCTTCTTGACTCTGTTGTGCTGCTGTGTCCCATATACCTGTGTAAGGTGTATCTGTATAGAAATGCAGCCCACACACTGAAGCAGCAACGAGCATGACTGCAAATTTTCCCTCCCTGTTTCCCTGCAGAGTATAGAGGCTCACAGATCCCCCTTCCACTTTCACACAACAGGAACCTCTGCAACACCTTGACAGCAGCTAGAGGAAAATGCAGTGCACCTACAAAACAAAGTGCCTCTCAGCACACAAATACTGCAAAGTAAAACCCCACAAATACTAGAAACCACAGGCAAGGCACAGACTATGTGAAAACTGTCAGGCATGAGCACAGCTAAAAGGAGGGTGGTAGGGAAGAGGAAGAAAACAAATAGGAAATGCCATACTCAAATAATTCAGCATAAACTACGAGCAAATCAAAGCAAGAAAAAATAAATCTGAAGCCACTTGGATTTTAGCTGCTGAAGCCTTCTGGCTTCTCAGCCGCTCGCCCTGCGCGTCGCTATGCTTAATTTGCCCCACTGGATTTGCACCTCCTGTGAGTGACTGAGAGGAGCCATTGACTCTGGGAAGACTGATTTAGTGCGGCAGGAACCGGTGGCCTGGCAGGGGCTGCAGGAGAGGCCCAGCCCTAGGTAGGTAAACATTAGAAGACGAAAGGCCATGGGGAAAAAGCCTGGAAGAGGGAAAAGGAGAAGAAAGAGGAGGAGAAACAGAAGAAACGGGTGGCAAAGGATGGGCAGAGGAAAAAGAGAACAAGAAAATTAAACACAGTACAAAAAAGGGCTGGACACCAGGTTGAGTAAGAACTTTCCCCAGAATTCACGCGGCTGTAAACATCTGGTGTGCTCTGGTTTGGTGCTGTATACTTACTGTCAGTGGGAACACCAGCTCCCAGAGGAGCCTCCATCCTACATGCTGCTCAGTGGTCCCTGTGCATGGCCACGACCAACTGATGCTGGGCGGAGGGAAGAGAAACCATTCAGTTATTTTTTTCTTGATTTGTTTTTCTGGAAAGTCCTTTCCCTGGAGAGACACAGGCCTGTGGGAATGACAGGACATACTCAGCAAATCTGTAATACCTGCTGCGTAAACCAACTGTTTCAAACCTCTGCTTCGGGTTAGCCAAGCTCCCAGCAGACTTCACCTGGCAAACAGCAATTGCCTATGGCACAAAAAGTGAGGAGCCAGCAAAATACTCTTCGTGACGTGAAGCAGGGAATATTTCCCAGTCCACATAGGAAACAAAAGTCTGGAACAGTACGTTACACTGAGCAAAATCTGAAAAAGGAAGAGATTCCAAACTTTTTCCTGTTTCCTGACGTACATCCAGGAGCTGCAGGCACAGACTGGAAAGTAAAGGCTGGGTCATGGTTTGTGACAGGGAAACGTGTGCAGGGAAAGCCGATGAAAGGGTCACAGTCTAACCTGAACTCCAAAGAAACTCAACCCATCTCAAGTGTTGTCAGCTACTTGAAATTCAGGACAGGTTTGTTAAAAGGTGCTTCAAAGCTTTCAAAGTGACCTTTCTTTGAGCCAGTGTAGGTTCAGTTACAGTTCCCATCACAGCAGTGTGAATGTGTGGTAAGACACGAAACCAAGTGAGAAAAGGCTCTATTCATTGACTTTTCCTGTGGCGTTTGCTGAATGTTGTGAAAGTCATAGATCAAAGCAATACGCTTGGTGCGTGTCCTTAAATTAGATGTAATTAAATAAACAAGTGTTTGCATAAATCCCTGAAAAGCAAAACCAGCCAATTTAACCATGCATTGGTGTGCCAGCTCCTTCTGCTTTCCCCAAATTTTTGGAAATTTTTCAAAATTTTCATTAATCAAGGTGTGTTGAATCACAGACTTGTTCCTGCTGATCACAATACTGCTGTGGAAAGGGTCATCCTGGGAAAAAAGTACCACTCAGATTCTCCATGTAAAAGCCACCGTTAAGAGTTTTACAACTGAAGTACGACAGAAAAACCCATACACCTACAAAACCAAGGGAAGTCTGGTGTGCTGGATAGCTTGGAGCCTGCAAATGGGACCAAGCCTCACTCCTCCTCCTCACCAGCTGGGGCTCAGCCAAATCAGTAGGGATGGAAAGTTGTTACTACCATTACTGGCAACCATCTAAGTTCACTGGTGGTCTCTGTCCCATTCTTAATGGACACATAAATTAACTCCTGTCATCAGAAATGGCACTAAATGGTATATATAGGCAGTCTTAGGAGAAAGCTGCATGTAACTAAAGACTGAATTTCCCTTTCAGCTAGTGTCCTTTCTGGTCAAATTTAGAGGCATGCAAGTGAGGAAGAAAACTGCTTCTGCCTTCTGTAGAGCACGCTCTGGGCAAAGAGGGCCTGGAGCTTTCATCCCATCACCTTTCCTGAACCACAAAACCTCCACAAAGTAAAACACGAATCTAATTTATTTGAATTAAAAGAAAAACACACAGAGAATAAATTTTGTGTAGGGGGGTAAACCCACAACGGGAACCCTCCATCAGGCCTGGCCAGGGCACAGGCTGGGCCACCGCCGGGAGGAGGGATGGCAGTGCTGCGGAGTCCCTCTGCTTGGCACGGCCACTGCCGCGGGGACATCCCTGGAGGAGGAGAAAGACGGGGCCGGGCTTCGGCACCGGTGTCACTCCGATGGAGACACCCATGGCACTGCCCCCGCCTCCGTCCCCAGGGTCACGGTATCCTCCTGCGGGGGGAGTGCCTCGTCCCGCAGCATCCCATCCCACCCAATCCCACCCCATCCCGTCCCGTCCATCCCCCGAGCTGCTGCGCGGGGCCGTGCGGTTCCCGCGGGGGGTGGGCGAGGGCGGGCTGTCCCCACCGGCCCCGCTCCCTCCCCGGGGCCGGAGCGCTCCGAGGAGGATGCGCGTTGGAGCAGCGGCACAGACCGGTGTGTGTGTGGGAAGGCGGCCCTGAGCTCCCGGCGGCCGCGGCCGGGCCGAGGACAGCGGCCCCACTGTGCGCGCCCCTTCTGGTGTCGCCTGCGCCGGCCTGCCAGCCTCCCCCCGCCGCACTCCTCCGGCCACAGCCACGTCCAGGAGCAGCGCTCCCACGACAACAACAAACCCCCTTTTCTGCGGCTCCGGCGAGGTCCAACAAGGCTGCTTTATTATTCCTGCCGGGATTAAGGCACAAAGCAAAACACAACTTACCCGGAGCCATGGGCACAGTCCCCCCTCGGTCCCCATCAAACGGTCCTTTCTGTCACCCTTTCGGCTGTGGCACCGGGCAGGCGACGAGGCGCCTGGGCTGAGCTGCTCCGAGCTGNTCCCCAGCGAGCGGCGCGCAGGCACTTACTGTGCGGGAATGCGGGGCGGACAGGTTACCGCATCCCCTCCTCTTCGCATCCCCTCCCTCTCCACTGTCTCACTAGCACCCCCCCTCCTCCCGCGCCCCCCCCCGCTTTTCACGGGCTTTGGAGGGTTTCTTGGAAAGTTTCGCCTCTCTGCATCTGCTTCTCCACCTCCCAGCCTCGAAGGCGACCTAAACAAAACAAAACAAAACAAACCCAAAAGCTAAACCAACTTGTGCTAGAAACAATAATCTCATTTGTAAAGAAAAATCCCTGGAATGGGGATTTATTGCAGCGCGTTGGGGAGCGGGCTCCGCTGCGGGCTTTTTTCAGTCCGGGAGCGCGCTCAGTGCACCGCCAGTTGGCTCCTCCAGCGCAATCCTCCCAAATCATGATGGACACATTGCGTGAAAAACAGGAATTCCAGAGAATTTCCTGCCCTGGGAACAGAAGTTAGGGCTATATTTAACAACATCTGAAGCTGTCAAGAATGCTTTGTGGTTGGATAACAGAGCAGAAAAATGTGAAAAATGCAGGCTACTGCTATACCAAATATGGCAATATTGTTACGTCTGGTGGCTGAGCCCCCATCTGGAATCACTTACAGCCATGAAACGAAAAGACGCCACAACAGAAGGTTAAACCCCCCCCCAGCCCCAAACCCCTCACCGAGGGCGCCCGGCCCGAGCGGGGGGCACCGGGCTGGCGATGGCGGGGCGCAGGAGGGCTGTGCGGGGCCCGGAGTTCCCGCCTGCCTGGCCCGGGCGCCTCGGTCCCT
>VZRW01013536.1:174779-215802 GCA_013398125.1 Aegotheles bennettii | reverse complement strand
TCTGGGCTCCCCCTGCCCCGCCGTGTGCCAGTGCCCGGCGGCCGTGCCGCAGTGCGCCCCGGGCGTGGGGCTGGTGCCGGACGGCTGCGGCTGCTGCAAGGTCTGCGCCAAGCAGCTGAACGAGGACTGCAGCCGGGTGCAGCCCTGCGACCACACCAAGGGGCTCGAGTGCAACTTCGGCGCCAGCCCCGCCGCGCTGAAGGGCATCTGCAGAGGTAAGCGGCTGCCCCGGGCAGACACCCGGCCCCGGAGTGCCGAAGTTTGGTAATTTCGAGTCCATGTATGGTTATGCTTTGTTGTTGGTAGCTTGGCAGAAAGGCACATGACTTCAGCAGTCTGGAATGCGATTCAGTATGTCTGGGCTCCGCTGAACGCACATAAGGAAAAGTGATTCCTGACTGACTTATTGTTCTGGCCCCGCGTCCCCGGGGAGCGCGGGGAGCCCCGCCGCGGCTCGCATCGAACAGCCCAGCACAGACCTGCGCTCAGACGAGCGCTTCCCACCGCTGACCCCTCCTCTCCTTCTCTGTTCTCTCTGCAGCACAGTCCGAGGGCAGACCGTGTGAATATAACTCCAAAATCTACCAGAACGGGGAAAGCTTCCAGCCGAACTGCAAGCACCAGTGTACGTGCATAGATGGAGCTGTGGGCTGCATCCCGCTCTGCCCGCAGGAGCTCTCGCTCCCCAACCTGGGCTGTCCCAGCCCCAGGCTGGTCAAAGTGCCCGGGCAGTGCTGCGAAGAGTGGGTCTGTGATGAGAGCAAGGATGCGCTGGATGAGCTGGAAGGCTTCTTCAGCAAGGAGTTTGGTCCGGATGATTCTGAAGGAGAACTAACCAGGAACAACGAGCTAATTGCCATTGTGAAAGGCGGCCTGAAAATGCTACCTGGTGAGTATGGGCGAGTACATGTGACAGTTAAGGGGAGGAGGTGGGAGGACTGCTCTGAGTCCTTAGACTCTGATGGAAAGAAAGAAAACCCAGTGAGAGGGTGTATTTAGGCTAAGCCCTCCTTTTCTTTTCCAGTTTTTGGATCAGAGCCACAAAGCCGAGCTTTTGAGAATCCCAAATGCATTGTGCAAACAACCTCTTGGTCCCAGTGCTCAAAGACGTGTGGAACTGGCATCTCCACAAGGGTTACCAGTGACAATCCCGACTGCAAGCTCATCAAAGAGACCAGGATATGTGAAGTGAGGCCATGTGGCCAGCCTAGCTATGCCTCCTTAAAGGTAAATACAGACTCTTTCAGTGCTGCTTTTCTTTCCAAACTACTCTGGGTAGAGGGTAAAGGCTGGATAAGAATCTCCTGCTAATAATACTGTTGACTCTCCTTTACAGAAGGGAAAAAAATGTACCAAGACTAGGAAGTCCCCAGCCCCTGTGAAGTTTACTTATGCCGGATGTTCCAGCATGAAGAAGTACCGCCCCAAGTACTGTGGCTCCTGTGTGGATGGCAGGTGCTGTACACCTCAGCAGACCAGGACTGTCAAGATCAGGTTCCGCTGTGATGATGGAGAAACCTTCACCAAGAGTGTCATGATGATCCAGTCCTGCCGATGCAACTACAACTGTCCACATGCGAATGAAGCTTATCCCTACTACAGACTGGTCAATGACATTCACAAATTTAGGGACTAAGTTGTCTTGGGGGTGGGATGCTAAACAGAATTTTGAAGTAACCAGCCATGGAGAAAGGACCTTTGGAAATGGTGCCTTACCCATTTGAGGGCAACACTGAGATATTATGAGAGTGCACTGTGCAACTGGACACTAATGCAACAGAGATTTAAGCATACTTAAAGCTTCATAGTACTGGAGCAACTTCACTGCTTCTTTTTGGAGCACCTTATCTAATGATGTACTGTTTTCTGTTTGTAAGTGATCAGATAAATGTTTTGTTCTGGTTATGAAAACTTTTCTATCCTGTTCAATTTAACACTATGCTTCTCCCCCTCTCTCCATCTTCTACACTTTCCCAACCAAGTTGGAAGTTACATTCCTTCCTGAGGTGGGCACTTGTGGGGTGTTCACAGTGGCAGCTACTATGTACCAACTGTAGTTTAATGGCAAACAGAAATCAGTTGTTTTAAAGCTGAGTATTTTATTTATCAAACTGTAGCTTTTTTGTTTTTCTTTTGAGTTTGTTTTTTTTACCCCTTCCAGCCCCTGTAATACTGGAATAAGTTGTAAATGATTTTAATTTTATATTCAATGAATTAAAAGAATTTATTTATGGAATTAATCATTTAATAAAGAAATATTTACCTAACTACTCCTAGCAGAGCATTGTGATAGGCAACAGGCTTAAATACAGCACATGAAAGAGCTTGCTGTGAAAAATTTGAATTCTAAAAAGCTTAGATTCTCTGAAAATGAAACCAAGCTCTACTCCAGACTTGGCAATGAACTAGGATGCTGCGTCTCATTATTTGGGTAAATGATGTCTTGGAGTGGTGCATGGAGCCTGCACCCCATGCTCTAGAAGTATATACAGAAAAAGCTACTTAGCAGTGAAAGCAAATGTTTGATAAGGCTGAAATGTTAATTAGACTGTCAGATTATTCAAACTGTCTTGGAATTTGCAACATAGGGCACTTCATTAGAATGCAGTGCATGCACAGTGATGTTGAACATTGGGGTGGAAGTGGTCATCAGGTCTCACATTTTTTGGTGGCTGCTTTTTCCAAATTAATACATTTCTGTGGCAGAAGAATGTTTCTTACAGTCTGCAGGAGGTGGTTTGCTTTCACTAAATTCAAATTAAGTGAGCTTGAAGCAATGACTTCTGTTAATCCTAATAACCCAGTGATGAAAAGTAAACATACTGCTAAGAGGAGAAGAATGTGAGGAATTTCAAGTACTTCTCCAATAGAGTAAAAGGCAAAGCAGCCACCCTTTTTTCTTCCTCACCTCCCCTTCCCACTTTTTAAATATATAATTACACTGTGGGACACAATGACATCTGGCTAAGCGAGGGAGGTGTAAGATAGCTAGCTGGCATGTGGTAAGAAAATGACATTTAAAAAAATGAACTAGAGGTGGATCTGAGAAAGCATCAAACATTTGTACTATGCCAGTGAGCATAAAGCTGCACTACAGATAATACTGAAAGGAAACCTGCAACAGGGTTGGGTTTTTTATCTTCTTGTCACTGGTTAGTTCTCTGGCAAAATACCCTCCCACAGTCTTTGGTAAGAAAGCTACTGCTCATTAAAAAAACAGACACTGATTTTTGAGGTTTTATAATTGTGAACGGTTGTCACAGAGTTAGATGCAGGAGTGGCTAAGAGTCAACTTGTTATTAGACATAAATATTTCAATAAAATAAATGGCCAAATATCTCAGAAGCTCATCTCTGGCAGCTAATGCTTTGCCTGAGAAATTACAGCCGTCCCTCTTCTGCTCAGTCAAGTTCTCTCCCCGAAGGCATCCAAAACTTGAGCTGTTTTGGAATTCACCACCTGGCCACCAGTCTCAGCTGTATCTAAACTTGTCTGTACAATACTTGTTGACAGTCAAAGTGTAAAATGCAGTGAAGCGCTTTTGTTTGGCTTCTACTTACACCTAGCACTGAACACGTCACTACCTCAGCTGCTCACCGAGAAATCATCAGGTGTACACCTGGGGTTACTGCATGGAGAGAGGAAGAGGAACAGAACACGCTGCTCAGACACACGGCAGCTGCACGTGCATTCCTCACCATCCCCACTCTCACTCGTGAATGACGCCCATCTTCAAACCAACGTAAGTAACAGTTCCCTGAAAAATTACATACACACGTGACTGTGTTATACACATAGGCTATATGTAACACACCCCCCACACACAAATGAAAGTGACCCTTCCAACTCCTGCCTCAAGCATGCCTCTGGCAGGCCCTGGATTTTACAACCTCCATTTTGGGCTCTCCATGTTTCATTAAGTAAAGGGGTGGTTTAATCTACTCACTAGAAAAGTGTATTGTTGGGAGAGTAAGGGCTGCAGGAGCAGATCATGCACTAAATCAATTTAACCTCCTGTAAAGAGAGGGAATGAACCCCACTAAAATGAACTGCAAGCCTTCAGAGCTGGGATCTCACTCCAACTGATCATCACTCATATAGCCCTCTCCACTTTTTGCATTTCACAATTACATGGCAAAACTACTAAAACCCACAACCTGCAATACTGTAAAAGGAATCTGTCATTTTGTGTGTATCATCTTTACACTTCCTATGAAACAGTAACACTCCCTGTAGTTCCAGCAGAAAAAACCCTAAATACTAGACATGAAAATATAAATGATAAAAGCACAGGTTCCTTCAGGTGCAACCAGCAGGGCTTACTCACCTTACAGGTAAGGTTAATGAGCACAACCATAATTTTATTTCTTGGTTAAAAACTAAAATATCAAAATTCTTCTTCAAGATGAATACTAAAAGATGTGGAGTTAGGAACATAATAAATAATGTACATGACAAGAAGCAGAAGTTTTCAGCACATTTCAATGCCAGGCCATTGAGCAGATCAAACCCTGAAAATAAAGGCATCTGCCCTGCGTGGAGCTCCCCTGAGCCAGGGAGACACCAGGAGACTCCTGTGCTTGTCCAGAGAGTCCCGGCATGCCAGGATGAGCAATGCTACCAAAGCCTGCAGGCACTGACTTCTCTGCAGCAGCCCCTGCTCCAGCCATCCCACCTCTCCCCTCTTATGTCTGTCCCTGGTCCTTTGGCTGTTTCATTTTAAGCTGCTCCGATTTGTCATGCAACCCCCCCAACCAGCTGTACTGGTGCAAGCGCTGGGGTCACCCGAGGATGGAGCGTGGTGACACGGGGCAGTTTGCTGAAGCTGCTGCTGCCGCCAAAAGGAACATCTGTCAAACTACAGGTTTAGGACTGAAGAAACGCATATTCCTGTATTCAGTGTGCTTATTTACAAGGGTTTGATGGTGCTAACCACAGTGATATCAGCAGTACATCTAAAACCTACTAATGAAGGCAACACAGTGAACACAAATTTTCTGCTTCCTTAAGTGCTGCATCACAAGAAACAAAATAAAAGCAGGAGTATGCAGAAAACAGACTTCCAAGGTAACATTAAATCCTCTTGTGGGATGCTGCTAGCTTGCTCTCCTGAACGAGCAGCACATGGAGGAAAAGCTAACATCTTACTGGCAGTGGGACAGCCAAGCTATTAATTAACCCTCACGGAGCTGAGCCACAAGAACTAGTATACTCCATATATAAATTACTGTGGAGCCTGCAGCAAAGCAGTCCTCACTGGGCTGCCTGACCCTCTCGTGGACACCTTCTGGGAACTGGGCCCATCTCCCTGCTACTGGTGGGAAGTTGAGGCAGCACACGGGCTGTGCAGGAACAGGCAGAGACCATGCATTGGCGGGATTGCTGCGGGAGGATCTCCTGAGCTCACAAGTCCACTGAAGCTGCATGCATCCCAACATGCTCCAGACAAGGAGCTCTGCCACAGATCTGGGTACACAGGAGACTTCTGAGCTATAGCTGCACAGTTCTTGAGGACTGAGACAAGTTTGCTGTGGGCAGACATTCAGGGTTGGAAGTCAAACCTACCTACACAGAAGCAGTTAGATGTGTCACACCAGAGGCTTGCCCCTGCCAGATGCTGGCCCTTCTGAGCTGATCCTGCAGAAAAGCACTTTGATGCACACGCACATTTTAGTTTACTCCTGTTTAATCAGTGGAACTATTTCCATGCAGTGCTCAGCACACAGCAGGGAGGTGTAGTTTTACTGGCTGTTCTGCCTCAAGCATTGAACTGCAGTGAGACGGTGTCTAGAAAATATAAAACCCGTAAAAGAAGACTTCAACCAACAAAATGATACAGTAAGCATCAGCATCTATTACCTTGTAAAGACCAAACACCAAGAAACTGCATAGATGGTATCTAATACGCTATGATTTTTTTACCCTCAGAAGAACTAGAGAGCTTTGACTTCTACGTACACAATTTATACTGGAGGAGATCCTGAAAGGCCCCAAGGCACCATTCACATAAGCAACTTCATCTGTCTTGAAGTACACTTCAGGGATGGAATGTAGCAACTGTTCAGGAGGAAAGATCACTCAGGATGTTGTAAGGTTTTCGTTTACTAGGCAGAAGAAATGTAAAGGTAGAGTGGATAGATTTGCCCAGATGGGAATCTATCTAGGACACACTAACAACTCAGCCTCATGATGAATGCTGTTTCAGTAAGAATGAAGGGACTCCATTATAGATCTGAAGAGTCAGCAGTGTAGCCCAGCAATATTTTGAGAACACTGGTTGAACACCAGATCAAAAGGAGCCCAGCCCCTTTGAGTCTGACTCAAAGACACCAGTTTCTCAGAAGCTGCTGATTGCCTTGAGCATCTCAAACCAACCAGGTTAATAATGAATTTGAAATTAATAATGAATTTGAAAGCAAAGGTTGAGAAAAAAGGTCAATAAAGACATACCACTGAGAGTTTAGATAAGAAAGTGATGGGGACTTCTCAGAGAAGCTTCTAATGCCACCAGTCTGTTCTTTTTCCTGAATGCCTATACGTCATCCACCAACTTAATTTTTACCTCACTTGGACATCTCTACTCCCTGTTGGCACTCTTGGCAAAGTGGACAAGTTCTGGGGCTACAATACAATTCAGCAGAAAACCTGGAAGCAAGGAGTGGAAAGGCAAGAGGCAGCTTTCACAGTCACTTCTTGCTCCTTCTTGAGGCACAACTGGGATGACAGGAAGAAAGTGGCAATGTGATTTTAAAAACACTTCTGCTTTATCCACCAGCTGGGACCATGCAGGAACCAGCCAGCTCCCAGTGTGGTAATTTATTCTCTAAATCAAGACTTCTCATTTCTATCCCTGCTTCTCTGGCAGATTATTTTTAACCCGCTGATTTGTCACGCAACCCCACAAACAGCTGTACTGATGCAACCGATGCAAAAAGAAGACTCACGCAAAAGGATTAAATATGAGGACTACTGTGCAAGTTAAACAAAAATAAAAATCCACAGTTTCTATCAATAGTAGGAGCCAGCAAGTCCACAAAGACTTCCCCTTGCCCCAGAGGTAGGGAAGACTCTAGTGGCTTTCCATATTTTATCACTCTATTGTTTTTTCCTGCCAAAAAGCCTAATACAGTAAGATAGACTGGAAATGCTTTTCGGCAGGAAAAGTTAGCAGTGGTGAAATCAGGCCAAGCCAGTGGAACTTTGCTTCCAAAACAAAAAAAATGTTACATTGCTCAGAGCCAAGGAGGGAAAGAATCTCCGACTATAAAAGCGTCATTAGAGCTAAGTCACTGTCCGAGAGGTCACCAAGACCCAGCAGGACACAGTGGGAACACATTTCTGTTATCAAATCACAGGCAGATAGGCAGCAAAACATCTATCCCTGTTCTTTCCTGGTTCTACATGTCATCTGCAACTTCCCTTTCAGTTTCAGTATTTATTTCAAGTTGGTCTTGCTGCCATTTCTTGTTTGTCTTGCATACACGACTTCCTTCCATTTCACCAAAAATTTCCACCAAATAAAACCATATGCACTGCCATAGCAACATTTTAACACAAACACAGGGTAATCTTTGTTCACTGAAGTGCACAGTTCATTTTTTTTTTCTCTTATTAACAGAACCTGCATCTGCATACAGTTTAACTGAATGTCATAGCAACAACATAAACACAAATTCAAGATATTTTTTCCTTTGGAGGGAGGAAGAATAAATGTTTTCAGGAAAAGAGTGTGGGACTTAAGAAAGCAGAATGAAATGTTTGTGACCAAATACGGCCTGAAGTTACATCATCACAGCTGTATATTTATCCTTTGAAAGCCTGCTCTTGCAAGGTGTTATACGTTCTTAGTTCCTACAGATGTCAATAGAGAACAGCCGTATCTGGCAGGGCAAGGTCTGAATCACAGCTATGCACAACACAGAGCTTGGACTTCTATCAGCACTACAGTGAACTTTGAAATTTATTTAGACTAGAGTGAGTATTCTGCATGGCAAGCAGTTTTACTCCTAATGCAAAGTAAAACTGCACTGTTTGACTGGAGTAACAAAACTGGTCCAGCATGCCTTAGGGCTAGCATCAACCACATATTTTGCTGCATGACTCTCTTCCTCTATGGATCAACAATTCCTAATGCAGAGGTAAATATAGTAAAACCTAGAATTCCGATGTGTTCATTCAAAACTTAGCTGTAACACTGACAGGGGGGATAACACTGTTTACCCATGACAACTCAGTAAATTATGCCTCATGCCCCCAAGAACTTACACAAAAAAGGAAAAGAACCAAGTTCTCTCATGGCTGACTCAATCGTACTTCTCGGCTATTGCTATGCACTTAGCTATGCTCTATTTTTGTCCTTCATAGCTTGTGAAAGGGATGACTTCATTAAGCTTTTAATTTTTTCAAGTAGCATGTTCATTCAGGACAAGAGTCTTGACTCTGCTTTGTAAACTGATGGTCCTTCAGCTCAAGCATTCTGTGAGGGTTCAGGGTTTGAAACCGGAAAAGTCTGAACATTAAACAAAATGTCATAACGAAGCTACACACAAATAGCTTGTTCCTTCTGTGACAAGTAGTTTATAGAGAAAAATAAATGAGTAAGCACAGTAGGCATAACATCAAGCTAGTGTTGAATGAAGAAGATTAAAACTACATCACAGAATTTTTATTCAGACATCATCTGCGCTGAATCAAGGAAAGTCCTGTAGGGATCCTTGTATAATTTGATGACAGTAGTATGTTTTCAAAAAGGACAGAACTGAAGTCTTCCAGGGAGCCTCAGCTCAGTGTCTTAATTTTCAAGTGCTTGACCAGAAATTTAAGAATACAGCCTTTAAAGATGCATTTCCTCTCTTCAGCTTATTACAAGATGCTTGTTCCGGGTTAAGTCACTCAGAAAGGAATTAAAAACTTCCCCTATCAGCCTGTGAATGTGTTAAAGGCCATTAGCTCAGCCAAAGAGTGCATAAACTTCAACTAAATCAATAACCTTATTATTATGAAGAATTACCACTGTTTCAAGACCTGCACTGGTCACTTGTCATCAGTGAGGCTGTGCTTTTTACCCAGGGACCATAATTTTGATTCAATTTTATAAACAAAAATTGAAAAAGTTCAGCAAAACTTAATAAAAATATTTGAGTTTCATCTTGGCTTGCATTTGATGAATCACCACTGTTCAAACTAGTGTAATAGTTATCAAAACCAAATTAAATAAGGTAAATAGTAACCTGGGAATGAATGGCAAATGCTACCAAGGCCTTTTACTCTCAATTTGATTGAGCTCTGGAAGGTGATTCCCAGCTTTGTTTGGGAAATTTCAGTTCTAGTGACCACCACAGGAATGCTCATTAATAATTTTTTAAAACCTCCTTTAAGGTAGGAAAAGATTTAAATCTGAGGGATAGGTTTAACAGAATCTTCATTTAAAAACAAATTACGGTTGTGTTTGACTCATAGGAAGCTTAAACTAGATTTATGTAAGAAAAAAACCGCAGGCAAACCCTTTCATGCAATTAATGAAAACCTCCAAGAGTGCAGGGAAGTAATGCAAATTACAGATCTGCGTTCCTCAGCCAAAGACTAATCACACACACATGCAGATCAACACTAATATTTGCAGTACTCTAATTTCCACTGTGTGCTATGAATCTTAACAGAAATGCCACGCTTTTACTCCAGATGAAACATTTTCTAGCAAATGAACTGTGGCAGTTTTGCTGTTCTGCTCTTTTATCGATGCTATTGTGAATGGGTTCAAGACTGGTTTGAAGTAATTTGTGGCTACCAAGCCAGCGTGCAGTAATCACTGATTAGGAAAAGCTTATTCACTTTCACTGAACTGAAAAAATATGAAAGCAGCACCTATGGCTAGGAATCCTGGTCGTTTAAAAAGGGTTAAAAAAAACAAACATTGAAACAAGAGGTGGGCAGGAGACCAACAATGACTAAAAAAGAAAACATAGCACAGGTGGCTACTGCCAAGCAAGAAGAAAAACTTCCCTGTTTTACAAGGGGTTGCAAAACACACAAGGGAAAGGACACGTGATACTGCTGTGAGAAAAAGTGGGATGTGACTACAAAGGTCTGACTCTCTTTCCAAACTTCAGCAGCTAGATGTCATGGTGAACAATTTTTTAATGACAATTTGCTTGCAAAGGTGTGAAAAAAATAACTTCCAAAACTTTGAACATCTCAAAAACCCTCTCCATGCAGCATGACTTGTAAGGAACCTAGAACCTGGTACCCTGAAGCCTAGACTGAGCTTGAGCCCTCTCCCATACTGCTGTCACAGCTTCCTGTTGTCTCAGGCAAGTTCCTCCACTGCTTTCTGTTGTCTTTCTATGCATAATGTCAGCACTGACAGGAAGAACACTTATGACTGAAAAAACACTTTCATGGCAGTTTAGCGTGCATCCCATGCCACTGTCTTTTGTCACAAAGGTGCTAGTCTCAAGCAGGAGACAGACTAGGGCTACAGTGGCAGCACAGCCTCACAGAGCTGTTTACAAAGTGATCATGTCCTTAAGAGTTCACAACTGCTGACTTAGACCCTTGCAGACTAGCTGACTAGCCCCAAACACCTATACTGAATCCTGAGAACTCCCTGGTGCAAGTGTGCAGAAAGGCCAAGCTGTCTCACACCACTCGCAGCACACGCTGCTCTCATCCTCCAACAGAACCCACAGATGTGGGGGACCTAGATACAGTGTAAGTGGTCTGGGATCTAGAAATCTTCTCAGAAATTAACAACAGATTTCTATTGTCAGCAGACGATACAGTACAGGACTTCTTTTTTTAAGGTTTATTTGTTTTTAAGTAGGTAAATGTAGTTGATATTCCCGTAAATATTTACAATACCTGGCTTCAGCAGGTAAACTAGCAATATGAGATGCGTAACATAAGCATTGTTTAGAAGTCCAATATATTAACACTAGTGACAGTCTATGTGTCCATTTCTATTAATTTTAAAGCCCATACTAATTTAGATCAGGGCAGAAGATTAAACATACAGCAACATGCCACCCTGAAAACATGGTCTGACCTGTCCTTAAGTCATTAAACAAGATGCAGCCAAGTAAGGAAAGAAAAAAGATATTGTACCCAGCACCCAAAATGTCACCACAAAAAATTAAAGTCAAAAGTAAAGTAAGATCATTTGTAGCAGGCTCAGCATGACAAAGAAATACTCTAAAAGAAAATTAATCTAATCACCAGTGTTTTTTTTTCCAGTAAGTTTACATGTAAGTACAAATATGTGATGAGACATTTAAACTGAGAAATCAGACACTGAGCTGTTATGGTAAAAGGAAAAAATATATTGTTGAAACTAACTTGGAAACTAAAAATTTGGGTTACTCTGATTTATTAAGGATACATGGACAAAAGGGTGCAATTATATAAGACTATCAGTATTTTATGGAATCAGCAATTCCGTTCCCCAACTCTTTATTTACATCCCTAAATATGCATTCCTAAATTCAAAAATAGGCAGGTAGTTTGGAAGTGCTGCCTTTGGTGAACCAAACCTCTGAGAACTCAGTTGTATAAAAAAAGGTTTAATTTAATTAAAACTTATAAAAAACCGGCTCATTCCACCCTCTTCCCTCAAAGAACCGTCATGAACTGTCCCGAATTTCCCCTTCTTCCATAGATGAAAGGGATGAACTTTCACTGTCCGAGTTCTCTGCAGCTTCACTGGCATCTGAGGGTGTAGGACACAAACAAAAACAAGCAGTTAGTTTCAGCAATGTTGTTTGCTCATCAAACAGAAGCAGTTTCGTATCTTCTTTTCCTTGCAATCACACTTTGAGAACAGCTATTTCATAAGACATAACCAGTCTCATAACATGGGATAAAGCCCTGGGTAGGACCCGGTTGCTGAAGGCGAATGCAAGACAATGCTGAGAATTTCTTTTACTTTTTAAATCTTGGTCTTTCAAACAAGGAGGTAAGAAGAGTATTTATCCCACACAAAATTCTTCCTCTTTGTCCACTGAGAATTTAAGACTGTTCTCTTGGCTTATTTGTTTTAAATGTTGTTTTCTGGGTTGCTACATATATATCACAACTGTAATGACATAACTAATTTACACTTTTATTAGCATTTCAGTTAAGATGGGGAACTACTGAGAAATTCAAAATGGAAATGGAAAACTAAGATGATGAACCTAAGTGTTCCTTCCATGTGTTCCAGCATTCCAAAGATGGTGTTAAGTTGTGTGAATCCATGAGCTAAGGCTGATGAGGTTAAAGCTGCACAGCAACTTGTGCTTTAGGACGCGGCTGTTGTGGTCTGCTGAGATTGTGTCATGAAGTGCTCATTTCCCAAACCAATCTTCAGCCTCACACAGACTCCTTCCTTAACAAGCACTAACCCCAGTCACCTTGGTGTGAGGTCACCAAATGCCACTGGTCGGTGGCACTTAAGCAGCACAAAAATAAACTTCAGCAAAGTAGGCCCATGATTCACAGTCTGCTCTCATTGTTATTTTCAGTATTTGATCTCATTATGAATTTAAAGAAGTTTTCAAGCATTTAGTGTCAGATGCTTCATTAAGGAAACGTTACTGAAAGGGATCTGATGCACTATAGTTACTGTCTTGTCAAGATTAAGTTCTAGAGCTGGCAAACACAGATAATACATAGGACACAGTGTGCACCTGTACAGTTTCAATGGAATTTGTTCAAGAAAATAGAAGCATTTCACCCAGACACGTCGGAGGTCACATTTTGTCTACATTAAATCTAGTGTATAATCAATTAACATTTATATGCCAGATATGTACTGAGTAATGCACAAAGTAAGGATTGTTTTTGCCCCTAAATCCTGTGAAAGCTTCTATAATCCCCTACTATCTTCAGCCATGACTGACCTTGTATGCTGCAATCAGAGCACCTGTAGTTTTTGGTGTAAGCAAGTCAAGCATCAAAACATCACACAAAAGAATGTGGCAATCTTCTGACTCACAGTGAAGCTCAACAGACAAATTTCAGCTTTAGTTTAGTCTGTTACAGTAAGCTTTGTTTAACAGGAATTATAGACTGTCTTCACTCAAAAAGAATATATTTTTATGGTGTTGATAGCACTTCCTATAAATTAAGATTGCCCAGTACCTCCTCACCTTAAAACTGTACAATTTAAACTCTGGGTTTAAATTTTTCAGTGCCAGTTTCCTTCTTCAATCATCATTTTTTTTGAAAGTTTCAGCCAAAATACTTCAGCCATTCCTGAGAACAAGGACAGGGGAAATAGGCTTTGTCCTTGTTAAATTCTAGCATCTCTGAAAGAGTCCAGCTCTAGCTCTCCCCCAGTCCCTGGGGGTAGTGACTTGAGTCGCAGGGAGGAATGCTGATCTCTCCCCAGCACACGCCTGTTGCTGTGGCTATGAAAACTTGCCTCTGTTCTTCCTGGGGAAGGGGTCAGATCTGACATTACTCAGTAAAGAAACATCATTTTAGCAGTTAAATTTACACAAGACTCTGTTTCTTGTTCTAGCATGGGTCCTTTGAAAACAGACCCCGGAGAGCTATGGTAGTGGAAGCCTCTGTGCTCCAGCAGACACCCTGCCAGGCGTCCACTCATCAATGCGGCAGCTGTTTGTCCGGAATGCCCAGGGGAGGTCAGCTGGACAGGTGCTCCGAGGCAAGTGTCCCTTTGGGTGCACATCAAGAAGGAAGGCAGAAAGGAAAGGCAGTACTGGCAGAGATAGGATAAGTGAGAGTGGGACGGATGGCTTAGGAGGAGCGTGCAACTGATACAAAGAGTCATACGTGTCAAAGAAACTGGACTGCAAGTAACACAGAAGATACTGCAGCAGAAAGATCACCTCTTGGGAGATGGGAGTGGGCTAAAGCACCTCCCTCATTACAACAGACTTCTTGTTCGAGTCTGGAGGTGAACCCAAGATTTCCACTCTAAGCAATTATCTGTGAATAAAACTGGTAAAGCAAACTAAATACTGTTTTTTCTCCTTTATTCTTTAAAGATGCCACACAAAAGAGTACTATGATTGTATCACACTTCGAAAAAAGTAGTATTTTGTCTTCAAGGGGAGTAACAGCAACAAGAGAGTCCTCCTGTAGCAGGCTTTCACTCTTTAACAGAAAAAGCTCTAACAACACGGGCCAAACCAAACTCAAGGTCGAAGTGTTAATATCTTAACTAAGAAGATGCACAAAAATAAATCATGATAGAAGTTGTGAAAATCATGTTATTTTTGCCATTAGCTATAACCTTTTGCTATGTTATACCTCAACAGGGAGTGATGTACTTGATTTTTATAGAATCTATAGAAACAGCTATAAAAAAAAAATTAGAAAATGAATGGTTCTCAAAACCTGAAATAGCTGCCAGTGTTCCCTGAGTACTGACTTCAGAGATGACTGCTAACTGAATGATCCCTGCAGCAGAGGAAGGTCACTGTCTTGAATCCACACATTTGCCTTGTCCTGTGACAGAGCTATCGTCACTCACCCAGCTGTTACTGGCTCTCCCCTTTGCCCTTCTACTCTGCCTTCTACAGAATCAGCCAGCTGCTGTGGCAGCACGACCTCAAAGCACAGTTGTTCAATCAACAGTGACTGAACCTACACCCTTAAAAAGTACAACCTCTCTCCTAGGTCAGGAGACAGTGACAATCACTACACTCAGATTATGAGTCAATCAACTGTAATTCCCTTCTGACATCTCAATCATAGGGACCTGGATCAAGAAATAACGGATAAAGTGAAGGTACCTCGTTTCCTTGTATGTGCTAGGGTGAGTACCAGTGGCCCTAGTTGCTCAGACAAGACTCCTGTCACATCCCTTGGCGTGGTCTTGCTCTCAGAAACTCTTGAGTACATAGTGCAAGAAATGTTCACACGCTGTTTCTTTGAGAGCAGATTGCTCCAATGGATCACTTAGTGTCATCTAGCCAGAACAGACAAGTTCCATGGGGGTCTGGTATCACTGGTACAATATTCTCAGTCTCATACTCATTCAGTCAAATTATACATGTATAGAGGCCCAACTGGGTTGTTGCAGAGAAACAGCCATTACAAATGTATTTCAAAGTTTTTACTCGGCAATATGTAAAAATTACAGACTGGCTCATCACTGAAAAGTATGGAATTTGATAACTAAGGTGACTAGCTGGAGGCCTGAGACACAATGGAACTGATCCCCTGTATCAGCAGCTGCAGAAAGCGAAGGTGGGACACAAGCCTTTATACTGGGAAAAAAGCTACTTTGCCATTATGATTTCTAATAACTATCCTGTAATTCAGAATTATTTGTCCAATGTTAGTAGTTACGCTAGGAAATAATGGTGAATGATTCCTTTGTATGATTAGCATAGGCTTACTTAAAACTCATCCTCCCCATACAGCCGGACGCTTTAGAAATAACCAATTCCACCAAACTTTGCTACATACAAGATTCAGCAAAATTCTGAAGAGTTGTTTTACCTTATGGCTAAAAATGTAAAAAAGTAAAAGAATAAATCAAACACCAATAAATAAAAGCTAGGAAAAAAATATAACTCACAGATATAAGCCATCAGCGAGCAGTTTTAAGACAGCATTCATAACAGCTTTCTTATAGCAATCTTTTAGATTCAGAGGGAAATACAAGACATACTGCACATTCCTGGCATTATTAATGGGTGTATCCTTAATTATTTTTTATTTAACTAAAATATCTAAGTATAGCATAACAGGAAATAAATCTATGCTTACCTTGGCCAAGAACCACCATATCATTCTTCAATGTTTTCAAGACCACAAATAATGTTGGATACTCAATTATTATTTTTCCTTTCAAATTGTCTAGGAGGCTTCTACTGGCATCCAGTTCATCGTACCTTAAAAACAACAGGGAAGCTTATTTTGGATTTTAATACTACCAAGGACATAATGTACATTTTCTGAGGAGGAAAAAAACCCAAACCCCAAAACCTTTCTGGCAATTCACAGGATTTTCAGATGATATCATGTTCAGAAGAACTACTTTATGATTCAAATTACATATCTAGTCTTATTATCCAACTACATAATTTTTTGTAAACCCTCCTAACATCTAAGCATAATAACAAGAAAAGAATCAAAGGCAAATTTCTTTAAGGGCTGAAATAAAAAGCATATCCTAACAACTACTAAAGCAAAGGTATACTGGATGCACTTAAAGAGTTCTGTTTTTTGTAGAACAGAACAGAACATTGGGGCAATAATTTATAAAGGATGGTACAACATCCACATTTATGCCTAAGCAAATCTCTGCTTACAGCACCACCTGCAAGAAATCCCCACATCTGTGTGTGCTACAAGAGGCGTGTGGCTCGGATGTGCAGCCCTTTCCCAGAAGCGGCTCCTCTTTGCCCCGGGGGGTGAAGCCGGGTACGTAACAAATGATGCCACAGTAGTAAAAGTAAACTGAGCATCTTCTCCACAAGTATTTCCTAGAACTCTAATATTCTCTCCCACCTCTCTAACTGGAAACCTGGACGTAAGATTTTGGGGAAACGAAAGGGTATTTCAAAGCCCTCTGGTAAGAGAAAACCTGTTGCCTTCACTTGCTGTAATGGCAGCATCTAACATGTGCTCCCATATTATTACACTGCAATCTGAGTTATGCAATTCCTTCTGTAATTGGCATTATTAAATTACTACTCGGCTATCGGATCAGTTAAAGGCAAATGAAGTTCAAAACCAAAATACACTGTGGGCAGTAAGTGGAATATTTCCCATAGCTGCTCTACCTTCTCTGATCATTAACATATTATGCAGTTGGGTTTTCTTTTGCCAAAAACAACACTGGATGGGTGAAGGAAGTTATTTACTTTATGACTTATAGTAATGTGTGATTAAGAACAGTGCATCAGAGGAGTCAGCACACGAGAAGAATATTGAAGGTAAAACAGGATTTGAGTTCTTGGGATTTAAGGGAAACTTAGTTTGAGCAAACACTGTTTCTCTCTCATATTTAACTTCAATCATCTTGAAAATATTTGGTTTCATGTTTCTCTCAACCCAAAGTAATTATGACCTCTTCTTAGCAAAACCCTTTAAAAGGGATAACAGTATATTAAATTTCTTATTGAATGAAAGCATTCATAATTTGCAGATTAACACACATGAACAGAAACATATTTACTGCTTTATTTACAGTACTCTAAATGCAAAGTATGGCAATACCTTTCCTTTGGCAAGGACCTCAACATTCTTTTCTGGTTAAGCAAACATTTACCACCAAGAGTTTAAAGTAATTCACATGCCACAATACACTTTCCATTATCTCATGTTTTAGACAAAACATCTTTAACGTCCAGCTTGGCATAAGATAAAACATTTATACTTAAAACTATTTTATAATAGTAAATTACTGAAGTGTTAGATCACTGAGTCAGAGCTTTATCTTTTTTGTTTTTAAAGTAAATTTTATTGGTTGACAGTGACAGAGAAAACATTGAAATTTTTAGTGCATAATTTGGGCTGTACACTTCAGGGAGAATATAACAAAGGAGCTTAATGCTTCTCTTTTTTAAACTTATGCTATCCAAAAGACTTCAGTCTACCACACTCCCTACTTTATACGTAAGTGCAAGTTGAAGTTTTCTGCTAATGCACCTGCCAGCCTCTTCCTTGACTGTGCACACTTAAAACAATCTCAAAAGAAAACTAATACTTGTCACTCAATTCCAAAGTCTAACACAGGCTTGCTCCTGAGCAAGACTGACTTTCCAGGTTCTCTCTGAAAGAATTTGTCATGATAAAAACCTTCCCAATTTTATTCCAGAATTAGAATGAAGTTGTACATCAGAGAGTGAACACCAGACTTATGGGCAAAAGACGACAGGCCGGTAAGCCTTTTCCAGAAGCTTATATGCACACTCAATTTCAATTTTTACTTACAAAAAGGCTAGACTTGTTTGGAGAAAAGTGGAATGGCATTTTTACAAGTCTTGTAACTTCCTGTACTGATTATTCACCGGATGCGCTGAGGATGCAGGGTAACATTGGGATGCAGGTCCTACCATCTATTTGGAGGGAAGTGGTCTCACCACAGGTAGGAGATGGAGCAAGGAGAAGCTGGTAATCAGGTATCACCAGAGATTATTTTATCACCATTTTAACCTACTTGTCCTGTATCACTGCGACTGTGTAGCCTGCTCAGTAAGAACCTGTAATAAGCTGCAACCTTCTTCAGGCCCTTCCTTCACTATGCATTTCAAGTGACAACCCAGTAAAATGAATAACAACCAGCATAAGTCTGTCCTCTCACTTGGCCTTTTCCATGCCCCAGGGCCAGTTGCGGGAAACAAGTTAACTGAAGCTGTCATCCTAAATAAGCTCCCTCAGCCCTTTATGACAGAATGGATTTGAAGATAAGCCTGGCTCCAAACAAACTGACCACCCTAACAGAACCATTGCCTTAACATCCCATCTTCACATCTGTCTTTTAAACCATCCCCCTGCTTTCTCTTTTCTCCCACTGCCCAGTTCATACAAACTGTCTGCACTACAGCTTCCTGATCCCTGTATTCATGCTGCAGCATTCTCTCTGTGTCTTCTTTCCTCCCTGGTATTTACTTCCCACATATTTTTTCTCTCCCTTCCATATACTCCCTCAACCTCCTTGCTCAACACTCATCACCTAATAATACACTTCCCTGATTATTTTTTTGCCCCAAGCAAGGCTTTATGTCGGTGTCACGAAGCAAGAAATAGGCCTGGATTTCTTCTAATAAGACAACTCCATTTATAAGGACCACAAAGAGACAATCTTGGCAGACAACAGCTTTTGGTTTTAGCTGGAATGAAGTAACAACAAATGCTTTTTAAAGGACAAAAATAAAATAAACTTTGCTGGCCAGCAGGCAGTTTAAATGCCTACAAAAATTGTGACAATTGAGAAAATCTAACAAGATTCATCAATCTCACATCAGTTCCCATATAATTGGTTACATCTGCTCTATTAACGGCTTTGTTACCTTTCACAAAACACTGAAATTAATGTGGCTTTGCACTTCTGACAGCATCTATGAGTTTCTGCAAAGGACAGTTTCACTATCTATAGTTATTCCACCACCTTCCAGGAATTCAACAATTTAGTCTCCTAATCTGTCTCCCACAGGCAGGAATGCTGTATTAGGTCACTGCATCACAACAAGCCCCCCTCAAATGGAGCCTGTGGCTATCATTGCAGTGGAGTAACTTGTCTCCATGAATTCAGACAGCAGGAAATTCCCTGCTGATCAGGTTTTCCTGAATGTCATCTACAGGAACTCTGATTTAATAATAATAAAGAAAAATCTGCCAGCTGGAATTAAAGATAAATTGTAACCATGTTATTTCTTTATTTTAGTATTCTAGAAACTGAAAAGAGAACAAACACGATTTGACATCCAAGTAATTGTAAATATTACTAAAATGCGTATTTGTATAATGATGTTCATCATTTTCCTGTGAGAGAAAAATCATGTAGAAGCCTTGTGTATATTTTAAACAAAGATGATTTTTCCTCCTAGAACTGAGTGGAAACATCAAGGCATAATTCAGACACAATAAATAATGCTATTTATTTTGGTCCCAGTCTTAAAAATTCACTGTCAAACTTCTACTAACTTATGGGAAGAACGAAGACGATTTCCCCCCCTCCCCAAGAGGGTAGCATTTCCCAGGTATCTGCATTTGCCTAGAAGAAAGACTGGGTACAGCATTTAAAGTCTCTCCCAAGCACTCATTCTGAAGTGCTGCAGCACAGCAAAGATAATAACTAACAGATGGACTTTCATTCCTAAGTGGTGAATAACCTCTTCGTGTGGTTATGATTTGGTGAACATGGAAGTAGTGAAATGCACTCTTGAATTAGGTAGGAAAGTTATATGGCAGAAATTAAACACAATGTATTGAAATAATGTGCAATTGTCATATTTAACTTTGTCACTAGAATCCTGACATTATAAAAATCTGGAACACGGTGAATTTTGTTAGTTCATATGTGTGAGAAGAATTAGAATATTCAATGAGCCAAAAAACAGAGACCTTAGAAACAAAAAAAGGAAACGACTTGCCATAACACTTCCCTTGCAACCAATTCTTACCAACAGCTGAACAGTAGGAGAGGCTACTCTGCTTGAACACTCTTTTAAGGAAGGAGAATGAGAACCAAATTCAAGTTAATACTTGAATGAAAAAAAAGTTATACTACAGTTTACACAAATATTTTAAAACCTGCTAGCTCCCCCTTCTACTCTCAATCTATGGTTTTTCTCCTGGTCTAGGACCCCCATAGCTTCAACCTATACCAATACAGATCAGACACCCGGCCAATCCCTTTTGAAGCCAGACTCCCATCTTAAGTAACACTTTTATCACAGATGTTGTTTTTCTGAAAAAAAGGAAAAATAGGACAAGAAACCTTCTCTTTTCAATCATTTGGCCCCCAAGTCCTGCTAGGAACCAGCTAAAAAAAGCACAGGAAAAAAAAGCTGCCAGCTCACCAGGAAAGCATCTCAGACATTATCACCATCTCCTAACTATACCTACCTATACCTACATACACAGAATACATAAAGCCACTTCCAAGTAACAAGAAAATCATGAATCTGTTCCTCCTCTTTGCCATATTTTGGCCATGGATCATCCTCAAAAACTGTATTAGGACAAGCTGTAAGAATCTGTGGCCTCCTCTCTCTTATGGCCAGAAGAGGTCCCTCCACTAAGGAAATCTAAGAACTGCTGAAAAGTAAAATGGGAAAAACAAACAAACCAACCAACCAACCACAAAAAAAACCCCCTCTTCTTACAAACATATTTCAGGGAGTTAAAACATCCTGGAAGAAAAAAAAGTAATATTCAGATGAAGACAGCAGGAACACCAATTGTAACTTAAATTATCTGGCACAATAGTAAATGTCCAGAAAGATGTAATGTTGTGTTCACTTTTAGCCTAGAAAATATATGAAATAGTTAATGGAAACAAGAGATAAGCATAATAAGACCACAAGTATGTCACCACAGAGGCAAAAAGGCTGTCCTTGTTTAAACTTCTTGAGATTGAAGCAGTTGCTCAAAAACACAGTAAAAGCTGTTTAATGACAATCATGAAAAAATGTATCAATTGATGGCAAAACCCATAAAGCAGATAAGGCATCAGCAGCTGCAACAATTTAGTGGACTGAACCTTAAAAGTGATGTGGTAAAAGGATTCTGGATACACAATAACGTCGTAAAGATTAACTGAAGTACAAACTATTCTGCATCTTTTAGTTATGAGAGAAAGTATGACAAAACAGAAGGAAAATGTGAAACCAGTAAATGTCCGTTTCTTGGATTCAGTGGGATTTGGTTCAAAGAATACAGAAGTAAAGTGATACTGAATTTCAAGAAAGCAAATACTTTCCCCATCTCATAAAACAATAAGAAGGAGTAACAAATTCCAGCAGCCAGTAAAGATGCTGTAATTCAAGTGCATCACAGCAACAGACCTTTACACATACAGGAATTCACTTACTTTGCAAAGCCAGGCAGCTTTACAAACTGCTCAAAAGCTCAAGGTTTACAAAACTTTAAATGGCATAGAGCAGACATACTGAAAAAAGGGTATACCATAATCATGTAAGGCTACTATAGGACTGAGATAAAGAAACAAAACAGCCTAATGAGTTAATGATAGCCAGGAAAGCCTAAAGGGAATATGAAATTTCACAAGGGAAAAGTTATTAAAAAGAGAGTGGGTTGACTACTGAAGATGAATGCCTGAAGTTTAAAAAAATCAAAAAGATATTCTTTAGTACAAGTGAAAGCTATGGGTGGTTCTCAAAAAATGCAGGGAAGTCAAAACATATGTAACTCTTACCATTTATGAAATAGAATCATAGAACGGTTTGGGTTGGAAGGGACCTTAAAGACCATCTAGTTCCAACCGCCTTGCCATGGAAGAACTCATATTTTTGTAATTTCAGATCCCTACATAGCAAATTCAAACTTCCAAATTTAGCTTATGTGGAGATAGTCAGAATACCCCTAATGCTCTTTTCTGAATGGTGGAAACATATCCACAAAATTATACTTATTTGCATGGGAATCACAGTGCCATAAACCTTCCATTAAGGGGTTACTAATGCTTTACAATGAAAAGGAAAAGCTATGAAATAAAGAAAACAAATAGTTTTCTTGACAAACAAGCAGGAAGGTCAATTCCCTCCTTGGCAAGGTTGAAACAATCAGCCCTAGCTCATTTCCGTCAAGCAAGAGAAAAAACAGAGGGATTCCCCTTTGGCAGCATCTGCAGGAAATAACAGGTTTTCTCCTTCCTGACTGGAACATGAAGAGGTTCTCCTCTACTCCACCTCTGTGAAAACACCGATGCCTATGCTGCCACGTTTCACAGCGTTGCAGCTTCCCAGTTCAGCCATTTCAACCGCTCTCAAACACAAACGAGTTTGTACCTTTGCTCCTAGAAGCCTTTTACTCCAGGCTCCTCATGATGCCTGGTCCCCAAAAAAACAAGAAACTCGGCTAAGTCAGCATCTCACTGTGTCTTTTTCTTCCAAGAAACTAGCAGCAAATTTTCCTTTTCCTTCAGAAAAGTATTTTAACAGCAACCCAAGCAGATACAGTTGAATTAAACCCCTCGATACATCTCATAACACTTACACTAGACTGAATAGGACAAACTGAATGTTATTTTGGCTCTACAGCCCACTTTTACCAGCTCCTTCCCCAGCCAAGGGGCAACAGATGATTCAACAGAGCTTTTCTAACTGCAATCTTTCTTAGACTTCATGGCCTGTCTTCCTGCCTTCAAGTCTGCCTTAGATGTGCATTCTACACAGTACATCGACTTCCACGAAGGCATTTTCCATACTATGCATGTGTTACATAGTACATACATACAGGTAAGTAACACTCTGCTCCCCAAGAGAGATGGCAGGCTGAAACACACTGCAGAATTTGCTCCTGAAACAGCCTTTCCTACGTACACACTGACTCAGAGGGAGGAGAGAAAATCTGCCTGTGCATATGCTGGGTATGCTGCTCCCATGCTTCAAGCCCAGTTACGATGCAGAAAACAGGCTACTGTGTACAGTTTTCTTTATGTTTTAGAGTTTGTGGTCTCCCTACCTGCTTTGCAAGCATGAGGGTTCTGAAGGTCTTCACATCTGCCTGTGGTGCTGACAGAACACCAGTAGATGACTAGATAGGACAAACCACTGGCTGAAGCCAACACTAACACTTTTACTGCTATCTCATCCTCCACCTCTTTATTTACTCACATATTCCTCTTCTCTTAAGTGGTCTGGATCTAACTTGCTCCAAGACAGACTGCAGAATTTTGGAGTGGAGCCTATAATTTCAAATAAATCTTTGTGCAATAGATGTCTCAGTCAGTGATTCTCTAGCTGGGACACTCCAGAAACTCTAATGCAATACCACTAATTATAAAAAAGTTCATCCAAAAGAATTCAGCATGGGTTACAAAACGCTGGATTGTTACTTTAAAAAACAGGCGCCTGCTGGTTCATAAAGAAAAAAAAAAGAATAATTGCTCAAGATAGTAAGATCGACAAATTCTGGGCTTTTCTGGAATCATCCCAAAAATCTTCTCAAAGGTCAAGTAATTGTAGTCAGACATCACAAACATTTAGCTATGCATGCTACAGATTCAGACCATATATATTTCTTTCTAGTTTTCTGCTTTCCATCTATGTTGTGTAATACGGGATTTCAATGAAAAACGTAAGTAGATAGGAAGGAAAAGTGACTGTTTTTTACAGTAAAAGCTGTGTATCCTGGCATCTGTTGCTCTGCATCACTTTTGTCAGCAGAGAGACTGATGTTCAGATAAAGAAGGTGCAAGTGAAACACGACACTGAAATGGCTGCAGTAACAAAACTAGAAAGCCTGAAATGACTTACAAGAAAACGCAACGAAGTATTCAGTAAGAAAAGCTGAAGTTTTAATAAACACACCTCACAGAAGAACTCAATACTCTGGGGAAAAAACAGCAGCAAGTATTAATACATCAGCGTTGTGTTTAAGAAACAGACTACAGAACAAATTCTATTTCCCCTAGAACAGAACAAAGTCACCAGAGCCTGACTGCAGTTGTGCAGTGAAGAATGACTATTGTAAGCCAGCTCCCAGCTTTTGTAAAGCTGGCAGAACTGCTTTTGTGCCAGCTGCTGCAAGCTAGACAGGAGTAATGAACTCTACTGTCAATCTTCTGCTGGCATAGGTTAAAGCTAGTTTGGGGTCTGTTCCAACTCATGCCAACGCCAGCAGTTCGTGCAGGGATTTGCATCCTTAATTCCTGTCTCATGTATACCACGTACTACACAAACGTAAGAGAAATTGCTTCTTAAGGAAGGCTAGAGAACCTTAAATAAACCACCCCACTCTTTTCAACACTTGCAGAAAATGCAGAGGAGAAAATGCCTGAAATGTGCCAACATTTGGTTTTGCTAGATGAAGTAGTATTTTTGAAATGAGGTCGTAATATGGTGATAAAAAGAATGGGATCCATGCACCACACTTACAGAAGTGATTTTTTAAAAAGCAACAAAGTTACATATGTTATGTAAGCTCTGTTGGTTTTACATGAAGTTATTAACAAATTACAATGTGGAATGAAGTGCCCTAGGAAGATGGTATGAAAAATTAAGGAAGAAATTGATACTCTCAATATTTGAAGCTATCTGCAATGTATTTCAATGTAACAGTTTTTGATAATCTTAAAATCACTGACAAAACAGATATCTAATAGACTTTTTTAATGCCAGGAAAAGAAATATTCCAATATTAATACTATGTTTAAAAAGCTTTGGTTCCATTACATTTATTTTATTCTTTGAATTCCAAGACAATTTTCTAAAAGTCTGTTGGCACATGTGCACACACTATAGCAAAAAACTTGGTTCATCTTCCTAAATCTATTACTGTGACTACTGCAACCCAATAATGTGATCTAACCCGTAGTTATTTAAAAACAATAGACTACAAAAGAAAATTCTCTTTGAGCACAGAACTCAGTCATCCAAGGAAATAACTCTCATTTCTGCCAGCTGATCTTGAGACAGGGAAGCACTCCAAAATTACTAACATCATCCAGCCTTCTGGGAAGCAACTGCGCTGGATTGGCTAAAGCGAAATGAGTGTTCACCACCTTAAAGCAATGGCATTTAGTGGAGAAGAACTTCTGATACTTGTTTAGCAGATTTTCTTCCTTGTGGTTCACAAGAATTAAGTGGCAAACATGCCACTATTCTCATGTGCACCAGCCAATGTCACCACAGAGAGTAAGAAGCCCCTTATGATGGGGCTGGTACAAAAATGCTTTTGGTATTTTCGACTTTCCAAGTAACTGAAGCATGAGCTGCACTAGAACCACTGATACAAAAACCAATGCTACAACTGATTCTATAAACATCCCTGTAAGGTGTGACAGTTTGACAACAGGAAAGCTAGAGGATAGAGTCTGATATTGCTCTGTACTCCAGACCTTTGAAGGATATGGTCCACTGAAAGCAGTGGGCTTTGCAAAGCTTTTAAGGCCAACCAGCCAAAATTTTCCAAGTACCTACATAGTGCCTACTGATATCTTAAAATCCCCCAAAGTCTTCTACAACAACTTATTTTGAAACCATGTTCACATGCCATTCACTGTGAATACATTAACAGGCAAAAAAAATAATTACAAAGACATTATTTTTTAATTCCATTAAACTAAATGCATGTGATTAAAGACAGGCAACTATCTAAACTAGATTCCCACAAGGTATTACTGAACCCAGTAATAAAAGAGATATTCCACTTTGGTAGTTTAACCTCATTAAGATTTATTTGATTATTTGTCTCTTAGATTAAAATATCTACTGTAAACCAAGTCTGTTGCAGTTATTCCTCTTCTAGAAATACAATCATCTTATACAATAAGGATGAGTAAATAATTTTTTCATTAAATATCTATAGTTAAGAAAAACCCAACTCTGACCGTTAACTTACTTATAACAACTATTAAGAGTCTGTTGGATTTAGGAATTCTTTTTTTTGGTGGTTGGTTTTTGTGCCTTTTTTTGTTTGTTTTTTCCTTTGTTACACAAAGCCTAATAAGGAAATTCTCAGGCAAATAGCAAGGTGTATTTCCCAAACCAGACTGTATAATTTGGCAGTTGCATCTTTTGTTTCCTTAGTGGAAAAAACAATACTCTTACCATATGAAGTCACTTTGAAGGCATCCCAAATAAAGGACTGAAGACTGTCAGGACACTAATTTATCCTGAAGAAAGAAAAGACTACTTTATAAAAGAATGTAGACTGTAAAAATCATCCAAGAGGCAGCAGTTAAACCTTTCTTGGAATAGCTACAGCCAAGGAGCAAATGGACACCAATCACTAACTAAATATTGCATAACAGGTGATAGAGGCAAGCACCACCAAACAGAAAACTATTATAACCCATTCAAACACAGATTTTTTCCAAACCAAGGTTCTAAAGGAAGAAGAGAGTTGTGTAACACTCCTTTTTTCAAACCATACTTCACAGGACTCCTTATAAAGTAAGTGTAGTTAATGAGAAGACTATCAAGTGGTGTGACAGTTAGTGTTAGAATGTTAGGTGACAGGGGGGAGAAGAGGACATGAGGAGATTATGCTTTAGGCTACTCCAAGTAATTGTGGAGTGCTACCAATTGATACCAAAAGCAATTCTTACAAGCTGGTTTTAGAGAAGATGGAAGTAAGAGCTTATCACAAAGTTCTCCAAGAACTGTCACCACTGATGATAAAAGGCATCTAGCAAGAAGAAAGCAAGCATCATGTTGTTTGGCAGCTATCCAAGACATCTACACACCAGTGGATTTATCCAGTTGCTTTCTGAAGTTCTGCAGAACTCCTGTGAGGAAGCAGAACTCTGTACTACATGGCTAATTAATATTTCTGGAGAAAGAAAAAACAGAAAACCCAAAAAATTTAAAGCATTCTGCAAAGGACCTTCAAGCTAAAAGGGCCATTTGCTGTGAAACACAGAAACCCGCCAAAACTAAACCACAAACCCCTGTTTCATAAACAATTGCAGGAAATACTAAAATCCTTCTGTAACATACTTATCTTAAAACTAGAAGACTAGCATTTTATAACTCATAATAATCCTGCTAAGATGCTCTCAAACACCACTGCACTTTTTCAATAATACGTACTTGTAACTATGAAAAGTATTTTTTTCAAAGGGTTCTGCTAAGCCTAAAACCAACATCTGATTCAACAATGTGTATTACAGCTTTTCTATTATCCCATGCTTGTGGAAAAGGAAGGGCAAAGGGGAAGTTTTGGGTAACACAATATTCATGTAGACTTGTGTGTATTAGTAGACTACACCAAACCTACTCCTCCAGCCTGCCCACAGTGACAGAAGAGGATTTTGCCATACAGGAACATACAGCCTAAAATCATACAGAATGAGGTGGCACAGGGTGAGAAATTACTCTCAGCTGACAGTGGCACTCAAGGCTACACAAACCAGCAGTTAGCAGCTCCTTGCTGGTAAAGAAACGTGGCTAAAGAAACGTCAGAGAGCGTCGCCTGTGCCCAGCTTCAGTTCCACACTGAACACCAAGCAGCAGCAAGCCAGTCCCATTTCAATTGCAGTACTTTCACTGCAATTCCAGGTATTGATTTATAGAATGAGAGCCATAAACCTCAAATTAACTTAACTGTGGGGGAGCCAAAAGGAGAAAAAATCAAAATAAATTCTTACTTAACTTTAATGCAACTAGAGTAAAAATTTAAATTCCCTCATAGAGCCTTTGTCACAACAACTATGGTGGCATAACCACACTGAGAGTGCCTGCTGGCAGAGACACAGCTTATGTCAACAAAAGAGGCTTTTCTGCTGACATAGCAGTCCCATAATTTCAAATAAACTTTTTTCTTTCCTTTCAGAAGTAGGATTTTCTTTCAACATGCTGCTTCCTTGACCTGTCTGCGCTGCCACAGCTGGGCCTGCTCCACCAACTTATATGAACATAGATTCACAACACAGATTCACATAATTTTCTAGTGAGGAGTTGCATTCCTCAAGTCAAAACCCTTCTATTTTAAACTTTCTACACTGACTTTAATATAGCTTATTCTGGGAACACAGATGAGGCTCCAACTTAAGGATATTTAAGCGTAGCACAGCTCCCGAGATTCTTCCAAAAAAGCTTCATGAAGAAGAATTCTCTCTCACTTCACATCATTTACATAGATTTCAGAAGAGAAAAATGGTTAAATAACAAAAGAAATTTATGAGCACAAAAGATGGTCCACTTACATATTAAATTGGTTTCTTTCCCAAGCTGCCTATGCAACTTACATTCCCGACTTCAAAAGATTGAATGGTGAACTTCACCTGCTATTAAAAAAGCAACTTTCTTCCTCTCTTAAAAAAGAAATACGAAAAACCAAGGACTAAAATACCAGCTGAAAACCCACTTGTGTATAAATTATTGTATTTTTAAAATACAAATTAATATTCAGTATCATTGCTTGAATACTGGCTTTCCAATCACGTACTGCAAGAAAATGTACAGCAGTAACATACTGAATGCATGTGCAGCTTTTGCTGCGTTGAGGAAAAGACGGAGGCTGTTGATGCTCTAGGAACCTGTCCTTAGTAGCACTATTAACAGATAAGCAGAAGAGTCTGATAAAAATATTTTTAAAACAGGAGATAGTTTCTGATCTCATTTCCCAGAGTTGAGCTCTAGAAGGGCTTCTTTACGTGGGTGCGACAGCAGATACAACCTGCACGGCTGAAGTGCCTGTGCTGAATAGCCCCTCATGGAGCACTGGGAAATACAGTAGAAGGACAGACAGAGAACTGAGAAAACTTCATCTGCACAATTGTTTCTTCAATAAACTTTCCAGGGTAGCTCACTCTACCAGCATTTCTAAATTTTCCCCCGAACACTCAGAATCTGGCTCTTCTTGAACTAAAGGGAAATCAGTCCAGACACTTCACTTCAAACCAACAGGGTTCTAGCTGACAACTCTAATGGCAAATGTTACTTACAACCAACCAACAAAGAGAGTTTGGGGCTTGAATGTTGAAGTAACTTTCATATTTTTGAATAGTAGTTACTGGGGAAAAAATACAGCACAACCAGGAAGCTCAGTTATAAGCAAAATTTTTTTTATTTATGCTCTCCCCACCCCCCCCCCTCTTTAGAAATAATATACCATGCTTTAGGGAAGCATATTATTTACATCTGTTACATTTGAAGAAAAGAATGTACTTTAAGAACCCTAACCAGGAATCACTAGGCAACCACAATAAGCTACGATATTAAGCTGGTACATATCCTTTTCAGTGACAATGACAACAGGGTGGAGTGTTCAAAATGGTATTTATTCCAATAAAAATTATTTCTTTAAAGTTTACTTCTGAAGTTCAAGATTATTGTCTGTTCTGGAAACAAAGAAAACAATTCTGCACAACTCTGAATTCTGAAGAATTAAAAGCCCACACCCAGAAATATGGTAACATGAAGAGTTATGAGCTAGTAACTTTGAGAAAAACGTTTTATTTCAAATGCAGTGACTGGATGCTGATAGGCACATAACTTTTGCTGCAGTGATTTAAAAAGACAGCTCTCCTCATTACCACTTGAAGTCTCTTGGGTAGGAACTTGCAAAAGAGAATGGATGTCTACATTTCTGCTGGTCAATACAGTAATCTGGCATTTCAACACAAACCTATCTGCACTGCAGACATTGTTACATTTGCAGCTCAGGTATGGGCACACTCACTATTCCACCAATGCAGCCGTGAGTGCCCCAACTTCTTAAATTGTCCTACTACGAGTCAGCTGAATTTACTACTCAGTAAATGCACAGAAATTTCAGTGTTGACATACTAAAAGACAAAGAAATAACATTTTTGCTGAATAATTTTTAAGATGGCTGGTAATTACTCACTGAAGTGTAATCCATGAGATTATGTCCATTTGAACTATTAAAGACTATGAAATATATTGGTTTTTTGTCATTTTTAATTAATAAGTACACAAACTGAAGAACCACCTTACCTGACAGAGTTTTGTTTCCTGTTTTCTATTTTCATTAAGATTCGTACATCTGACTGAGGAGATGCTGTATAGATTTTTAATCTGAAAAAACAGAATATGCAGATATTAAGAAATGATCATGTACAATGACTTATTCCTATCATCTGTAAGAGATAGGTAATCTTTTGCATGTCAACAGCCAAAAGTATATATTTCTTCATAAAGGCAAAAATTTGCAACACACTAAGTATTTCCTATAAATGAGGGCTATAATTACTAGTATGTTTTTCTAATTACTTCAAATAGAAGGTTCATTGTCACCCCCACTGAGGTTAATTATGGTTACATTTTTCAGAATTACAGTTGCTTTATTTCATCTTTATGCCACAAGTCAATTTCTTAATCTTTGCCTGGTTTAAATTGGGTGGCTATACTCCAGGGTTAGTCGGTTGGTGAATGTTAGGATGGTTTTAACCACAGGAATTAAAGATGTACTGCTGTCTGAGAACTCAGCTGTGAGGGCTGGAAGTGCAGCTAGTTTAAGCCATTTATTCAGAACCATTCCCTTATTTTATTAGTGAACAAGATGAATCAGGCAGAAAAGTTACTCAATACACACCTTTGACAAACCACAGGATCTGACTCCACTGGATCAATGTATGGCTTAAGGATATCAGCAAGTGTTTTATCATCAGGCACCCTTTCACCAAAGACAAAAATCAAATACATAAGACATGGTTCATCATGTACACAACAATCTAGTACCTGAGTCATCTGGAGGAAGCTGTGCATTTGCACGCTACAGTGGTACAACTGAGTAGTTTATGGGAGGATCATAAATGTGTATCAGTACAGCACAGTTAATTGACAGCTTTATCTCTATTTCAGCACTAGGACTTCACTGGCATCAACAAGGAGTAAACAGATACGTATCTCTAGTTTCTAACCCTGCAGCAGAAACATGCTGTTCCTGCAGCCCTACAAATAGACAAGGGTGTACTTCTCATCCCCTTTCAGCCTAAGAAAAGAGGAGGAAGATTTGTCAACAAAATCTTATTTTTTGGCCTTTGCAAAATGTGCTCATGGGATTTCCTACAAAGCAAACAATGCAACCATTTCATCCTATATGAAGGTCAGCTCCAGTGTGTGCAGGCGACGACGGATGGCAAATCTTGCCAAACATCTGCTCCATAAGAACAGAATACATTACGTGTATGGGGTAGTGCTATCACAAATATACAAGCTGCTTTGTTTACATAGAGAAAAGGACTAGCAATCAAACATTTTGCCCGATTTGAAAAGCTTTCAAAGAGGAAAGGACTACACTATATTATTTTTTTTCAATTCAAATGCCCTTTTAATTAAGACCAAAGATAATACTTGAGTTTAGCCTGTATAATAGAAATAGATAATAATAGAAAAAGAACTGACCAAAATATTTTGCAGTTTAATTTCAGCAGTCTAATTTAAACTTTATAAAAGTATGTTTTTCAAGCTCCGTACCCTTCTAAAGTGTATTCAGAACAACAGTGAGGAAATATGAGCTTCAAATGCCAGTAGAACTTTTTCTCCCTGAAACAAAAAAAGAAATGCATGTTCTTAATGTTAGCTGGTAACTACTATTTGTTTTTTCTATGATAAAGCTCGGTAGACTACAACACGGGTGCAGAAGAAAATATATAGTCAAGATTTTGAGTGGCATTTTCAAAGAGTAAGAGAGACATACAGAGAAGCTGAGAAGCACTTTGAAAGAGACACTGCTCCCAGATCCTGCTGAATTTCACATCCTCGTGGGATAAAAATCTGTTCCTTACAAATACAGGTAAGATATCACCAACTAACTGATCAACAGCATTTCACTTTCTGTATGTTTAGCTACTTTCTAATTTCAGAAAAGGAAAGTGCTTTTTGGCATATTACCCAGGACAGACAGCCAAACCTGTGCAACAGTGATAGCCAGAGGTCCTAGCTGAGGCCAGCTTCTACATAAAACAGAGAACTCAAATTCTCACAGCAGCGATTGCCTAAACAGAAAACCTGTTGTGCGTAGGGAGGGAAACTGCGTTTTGACATAGCATGGCTAATATAAGTTAGAAAGAATAAATGTTTCACAGAAAGATCAGGAAGCTTTTGGTAAAGACCAAAACTGATGTCATGTTCCCTTTCCCCATTTGTTAGTTTTAAGACCCCTTCCCTTTCCAGCTAGCATAATTACTACCTGAGAATAGAAGCTCCTGAAGCATGGTTCCAACTCAGTACCATCTTAAGAACGGCAGCATTACCTAGAGGATACTTCACTAGATTAGGAAATCTCTTTTTGCCTTTTTACTCATCTGCAGAAATGATGCTGAAATCAATGCCGACTTAAGACAAAGCATTTTTCCTCTCATTGTTCCAAATTCTCCCATTTGGTATGGTGAGTGTAACAAATCTCCTAAGAAAAAGCACATTCTACAAGGTAGGTGCATGGCCCTTTGCTCTGGTTCAGAATTTTACACTCAAGACAAACGGTAAAGATTTGGAAGAGGAAGGAGGGAACTACTACCATTCAGAAACTGGAGGTCAGACACCTATGTGAAGCACGAAGAACAACTAATTGTACTCCTCCCCCTTTATTATTGTTTTTTTTTAACACTACTTAAGCCCTATGGATCGTTCTATCCAGGATAAACTCCATCAGTTATGCAAAGATTTTGGTACTACAATTAAAAGTAAACACAGTGTCGTTCCAACATGTTACTTTGTTTATCAGGCAGATGTTAAACACTACCCAGCAGCTTCCAGCTGGCTGCAGACACAAGTGCATGTGCATCCAGAAGCAAAACAGCAAACAATTTAGCTGCTAAGTTCAATTAACTATGACACCAATTTTTAAATGCAAGCACTTTATGAAAAGTGCCTATCAAATAAATAATTGTTCCCTTATCTAGTTATCCCTAGGAGGAAACTGAGCTTTACAGCTGAACTATATTTCCTGTAGTGTAAGTAAAATCAGAGATGTTAGTGTTTACCAAAAAAAAGCGCCAGCAAGAACCCTAGCTCTAGGGATTAAATAATTAGAATAAAAACAACTTAACTGCTAGAAACACTAATGATGGCACATTTATTAACTTTTTTCAGACTTTTGCCCTTTTACTCTCTCTCCCCTTTCCAGGCACAATCTAGTCTATGGATTAGTGCACAGAAAGAGCTATGAATCAGGAAGATTCAACACTGAAGTTAAAATCATTCCTAGTCAAAAGGTTTCACTTTGGAAAAACAGAAATGTTGATTTTTTTTCAGCATGCTAATACTGAAACTGTAGTTAATTACTTCATCTCTCTTCAAAGTACTCTTGTCTGAAAGTAAATGGCAAGAGGAAAGAGGTAAGATAGATTAAGAACTGGGCAGAAGGAGGCAAGGAAAAAAGCTCAGAATTGGAACAGCTTCATACTCTTCGCCGTACAATGAAGTCTTGAAAAACAACCTGCTGGATGCCTGTTATTAAAATGAAGCATCCCTCATCATCACTGATCTCTGCCCAGCTGGAGAACTTGATGTCAACTGTAGATGCTATCAAAGCTGCTTCACAACGAGTTCTGATTAAAATTAGATATCCTGGCTCCAGATCTCACTGACTTCATTTTCCATTATGGCTCACTGGGGTAGTATTTCCTTCAAATACAACTGACATATACTATGTTCATTTTCTAAATGAAAGTGCTTAATTGAGTGAGGCATCTGTAGTTGAGTAACAGCTCACTGCATGGAGTGTTCCGTGCTGCTCAGCTGCCATGGAACACCACTCCACAGTTTTCCTGAATACCAAGGCACTGACTATAAAACTACCAAACGGGAGAGATCTGGATGAGGCACAAGCCTTGATGTCAGTAAAAGCAGCACCATGGCCAATCCCTGCATTGCTTGGCCTCACATCCTATTTTGGCTACTTCAGAAGCATGGAAACTGATCAGAGGGAAAGAGAAGCCAAGCACCTCTTTGCCTGCGTGAGATGTAGCTACAAATTATGTTCAGAACTGCACAGGCTGTTCTGAAATTACTGTTCTTTTAAAGCAAAGCAACTGTCTCCCTTTCATTCCTTCTAAAACTTCCAAAAAATTATTTTCTATAATCAACTGTAGTTTCCACAAAACTACATGTAAGTGATTACAAAGACAGCAGCAGTATACACAAAGTGGCTGTTACCTCCAGCTAGCTCTCCGGACAACTGCAAAACTCCTCACCATCTTTTATAGTTAATGCAGTACCTAGGAAGATGCTCCAAGTACTGCGGGTGTAGGCAGTACAGCTGCTGGGAATTAAAGGACAGATCTACAAAGGATTCTGAGACTTGGACATAGCAGTTAAATGCCCTGGTATATTTTTAAAGTGTCCAATGTTTACATATTTCTCAAAACACTTATGACATATCTCATAAAGCTAACCTTTCTTATATGGTTTCTCTGAACAGTTAATTTTGCCTAGATTGCAATAGAAGGTTTTATGTACATAAAACCTTTCAGATGAGTGTGTGTACATATATGTAAAATAAAATATATATTGACAAAAAATTCCAAATTCATCACATCTTAAGATACAAACTGCAGTACTGGCTCTGCAGAAGTATTATACTGCCCATTTGTCAAAGACAGTGATTCACTGATGATTTTGCTTCTATTTAGCAACTAATATTCTTAAAATGTTTTAAAATTAGTATACAGGACATCTTACATCACAATGCAAATACCGTAGTATTTCCTGCGTTATTTTGAATTGACAAAAGAGATGAAAAGGACATAAAGAAGTTTAATGAAGGACCAGTTATCCTTTAATTTGACAATACTAGGTACTCTCACCTAATGCACTGAAGTTTAATTGAAATACTGGGCATTCATTATGCACACCTTCTGATAATGCCTTTCTCAGCTTTCTTAGGCAACAAAGATTCAGCCAAAGTAAGTGACTAGATTATCTTGTGGATTAAAAAAAGGTGAAATTTTAAATAAGAGAACACGCAGAGGTGTGATGATTTCATCCCCCTGCCCCACCTCCCAACTCTGTGTTCCCAGCGCCAAATTGACTGTTGCACTCCTAACACCAGCACACAAAAGACTCATTTTCTTGAAACTTCACCAAGCCAATTCCTGGATTTGATGTATAAACAGTGAAACTGAAATATTTCTACTGGAAGTTCATATGTTTCCTGGTTACAGTAAACAGCAAGACAGCCAATGAAGAAACTGAAGTGAACTTCCTTTGTTACACATATGGTCTTCTATCAAGTGGCCTCACAACAGCAGGAGATGTTCCTAACCATATGTGTTGCAATAATCAAACATGCTGGGCTTGAACCGGGAGTGCTGCGTAAATCAAAGGGACACTGTCAAGGCTGAGTAATCCAAACCGTAATAATCTTCAAAGAATAAAACTACTGCCCTCTTTAATGTCTGAAAATAAAAAATGTTACCGTCAGATTTATGATGAGAATGAAGCATTTTAGTTGCTAAAAAAAAAAAAAAAGAGAAAAAAATAATCTCAGGTACAGAACCCAGTCAGTACTTGTCTTCACATGGGGATGTTGTGAAAAGCTACTGCAATGCATGAACACCCTGCTCTCTGATCACACCAGAGCAGCATTCCTGTGCCTGGGAACTTACTTTGGTGGGTCCTAGAAAGCAAGCAGAAGTATGTACTAAGTAACAACTAAACTCAAGTTTAACAGCTCCAGCAGTTTAATATCAGCCTAAAAACCATCTCAGATAACTCCTTGGTAAATTCTCATGATCAGCAACATTTCAAACAATTACTTTTAATTATTTTTACTCGAAGGCAGATGTCCCATGAGTTCACAAACTGGACCCAGACTCTACTTTCACACGACCCTTCTTTATCTATATATTCAATATTACGAGTTAGTCTAATCCCATCCTTGGCAGGCATGCTTTCACAACACTGGATTTAGCAAACAAACTAGTAGAAACCATGGAACGAAGAGTCTGGTTAACACATCCAAATCACTGATCTGACCTCCAGAGCTGGCAGGGGCAGGGGATAACAAGAACACATCTTGTACTTCCTATCTTTGGATTACTCTCATTCCTGCCTGTACAGCCTAACAGCTTGGCTCGCATGGAGAACGTGAAGAGGACATCAGAGAAGACTGTTCTCAGCTTTCCATGCACACATGTTGAGCAGCTTCCAACCTCCACCCTCTGGAACAATCTCTATAAATCTCAACTGACAAACAGCATGAGAAGGGGTTCAGAAAAAAAACAAACCTAAAATGTTAATTTTTAATCTGCATCACTGAATTCCAACAGCCCATTGCTGCACGAATAACAGTAGCAGCAGAAGAGAGGAAACACATCTTTTGTGTACTACTCACTGAGTGTATTCCTTACCCTTGGACAGCATTTACAGGAAAGACACGGTTACTTCCTACCCTCTGAAGAACAGAGAAGGTTATCATGTTCATTCTGACTGGATGTGACAGTCCCCAAAAGGCTAGCACTCCAAAACAAGAACAACAAAAAAACACCCCAGGACTTTATGATTGACAAAACCCAGTAAACCATTCTCCCAGACAGGCTGTGAAATATTTCCATGCCTACGTGCCAGTAAGTCACTTTCCTTGCCCTATCCTCTTGGTTTTTGTATCTGCTTCTGGTAAACAACATAAAGCACACGACAGGCATGCAAGTATAATCTGATCAAAGCTTAACTTGTTCCCAACTCAAGCTATACTTCAGCATGTACCAAAAAAGGTTTTACAGAGAAAAAGAATTGAAAAACATTGTATATGAAGGCACCACGCCCAGGACCTTCCCAATAGCGTCAGACCTCCCTGCATCTGTGCTTCTTCTGTTCTTCTGTCCTTTTCCCAGCTACTGATCCCAGCACCCCTGGGCTTTCTGAACTTGCTCTGGCTCTTAAAGACTGTTCCTTATCCTGTACTGCTTAAGGGTGGTTATGTTGTTTTATCCGCAACATTAAGGAAATTCCCCCGGAAAGTCAAACCCAGCTCTAAGCCTGAGGCACTTCACCAGCATAAGACTAGCACAAGGTATCAGTAAAAGGTGGAGCGTGTGGCCAAGGAAGAGAAGGTCAGCGTGGAGGCAGGCAGCTTCTGCTCCTGTGACTGGCACCTGCCCGGCGTGGTGGGAGAGCCTCCGTGAGGGACACATCTCGGGCCGAGGGAGAACGCCCCAGGCCTCCTTTGTTTCTAGCGGCCCACCCTGGGCTTTCTCCAGCAGAATCGGCAGGATGTTCAGCTTTAAAGGCTGCACTGCCGCATCCATTGTGTGCCCCGCGCCCGCTGGAACTGCGGCACCGCCGCCCCGCAGAGCCCGGCCCTGCCCCGGGCCGCCTGGCGGAGCGCGCCCCCTGCCGGCACCGGCACCGGTACCGCACCCGCGGAGCAGCCGCCGGGGGCAGCCGGGCAGGCGATCCCCGGGAGGAGCTCTGCAGGCTGCTCTGTGCTCCCGCAGACCATCGCCCCGTTTCCTACCCTAACGACATCCTTGTAACTGTTACTGTTACTGTGAAAATACTTCAAATACAAACCCTGGGTATCAGAGAACACCCACGCAGTGGATAAAGGCGAGAGCACTCAAAGCCTCCTTTGACTCTTTGCTGAGTTGCTGTCTGTCTGTCTGCCTGCCCTCGTCCCCCCAGGCCGTGTCGGCCACCCTTGTCCTGCCACACAGCGACTCCCAGCACGGCATCCAACAGGGACAGCCACACTGGGAGCGCCTCTTCGGACTGACCACCAGCCTTTCCAGGGAGAGGGACCTGCAATCATCCTACATCAACCCTCCACCATAAACCTGTACAGTAGTGTGCTCTTTTTACAGCAACAAAACTCCAAGTTAATGGCAAAACACAACAACATTGCTTCTCCCTCCTGCACTCAACACTGGTGTTTTTCAAAATCAAGCATGAGCTGCATAAGCTGTTAAAACTGAGCTCCCAGAGCCCAATAAATGAAAACCGGCAGCATGAAATACTAAATCTAGACAGCTTCTGTAAAAAATTGGGCATTCAACAGATTTTAAAGGCAAGCACACCGGTACAAGTTCAGATTCTCATCAAACACTCACATGAAATTGAAGGTGGTTGAATTTTCTCTTCTTTTTGTAAATCCAACAGGCAGCATTCTCAGGTCTATATCACACCTTCGAGCTCTGTTTCTCAAGCAATTTAACTAGCAAAAAGTAAAAACAATTTAAAAAAATAATCTGAATATTATATTCGAAATCTGAAAGTTAAATAATAAAGCAGTAATGCTGACAGGAATTATGGGGAAATCGTAGAAAAGGCCACATTTCATTAAATACTTTGACTTTCTAAGAAACCAAACACATTATGAATGAAGAAGTTAACGAAGTAAGCCTAGAAACTACCTGAAATGTTTTCAGGTGAAGCTTTTCCATGGTTAAAACCCAACATGCCAGTGACCTCTGCACAGCAGAAGTTCTCTAACACAACATGAAAGCCACAGCCAGCCATTGTGGGTATAATGTCACCCATGGAGCTGTTTCTTGGGCTACAACCCTGCTAGCTGGAGGGATGCACAAGCACCATCTCAGCACTCTGACAAATTCTGAGTGGAAGGTAGCACAAGGGATATCATCCCATAAACATGCCCAGACCAGACAACTCCAGCTGAGTTTAGTGCTGTATTTTAATGTATTTCACAAGACTGGAAAACAGCACGGCCCTGATGCCTTTCTGTGACATATCAATGAGTCAAGGTACTTTGGAGCAGATTTTGTTCTTCTGCGGTTTTTTTTTCCTTCTCGATCTTGGCCTTTGCAGTTTATCATCATAGGGCTTTCAGGAAAGGTCACACATTTCTGTGCTCTCACTAATACTTCACTGGAATTGAAGATTTATTCTAACTCTGGTTGCCTTCATTTGATATATGGGGAAGCCTGTAATAATTTTGGTCAATTAATAAATCCATTGTTTACCTAGGAATTTTGTACTTCAAAAAAGTCGTGGAGGCAGAAGTAAACACTCAGGCTTTCTTAACACTCTTCTATCACCAAACAGCAAGAGTGGTCATGCCTCAGTTTTAGGAATGTACACTGTTAGCAGTCTGTTCTTCTAAGCAATTGGACGTAGCCATCAATAATATTATTACATAAACCTAGACACTTCTCTTGATGTCTGGCTCTCAAACTCAGGGTCATTCATACCTTCACAGGAGAGGTATCAGCTCTGAAATCTGGACTGGGACTGCCTCGGTGGGAAATCAAAGGCAGCCAACCCTGTCTCCAACAGAACAAGCTGCTGATTTAAAACTTACAAGTTTTTTTTCTGATGGACTATACACAGTAGGATGTCGAGCAGCAGCATCAGCTGTCCTCCCTACATCTTCCAAGAAACGATAATCTGAAGGTAAAAAAAAAGAAGGAAAAATGTAGTGCTAACATAGTCAAAACAATGAATTTTAAAAAGCACCAGGAATATTCTTACCACTCAGAAGGTTCAAGTCAGTAAATTCATTTACAGATACAAACGCTGTTTTATCCCTGACTCCATTACAGCTCAGTGCAAGCTTATGCTTCTTTACACACAAGAGACTAAAACGACAAAAAGAAAAACATTAACATGCCACGTTTAGTGCAAGTGAGGAAAAAACCCCAAAACAGTTTCATTCAGCTAATAGATACCTGCACGAGTATTTCATGCATCGTGGACATCTGTACTTAGCTGCTTCCTTGCTACACGTTTCACATCTGAAAGAAGTAAAAAGCACCTCTTAATAAAGCAGCAGATTCATGCCTGACTGGCCTGGGAAGGTGCCTGCTCAACAACCAGGCATCATGTCATCAACCGGCATTTCCAGGAAAAATTACCTGAGCTCTGAAAGAAAGAGAAAATACAAATACCCTGGATCAGACAGGTGGCACACAAAGTAACAAGAGCTATGGGGAATATCTCCAAACACATACAGGGGTCTTACCTACATCAAAACACAGCGCAGATGCTTGGAAGAGAAACCCCATGCTAACTACAGAGCTGGAAGCATAGCAAGGCTCTACCAGTTTATGCTTTGTGGCCTGGTTTATCAGCGCTTTCCTCCACCTCCATCACCTGTGACACGCACTGTACCACACCAGCTTACAATACTCTCAGTTTCAGGCAGATAGAAAACAAACACTGAGGATTCACACTAGAACCTAAACACTGCATCCCATTTTTTCAATGAAACAGGAACATCATGGCAATATAATCAGCAAAACTTCTTCTGGCTGTTATCAGTGCAAACCCCACACTGAGGGAAACTCTCGGGCACAACGTGTAAGCTTTATGAATAGAGCTAACCAATATTATCTCATTAAAGTTTCCTCTACAAACATCACCTGCTTTCTAACTAGACTATTACAACACACGTTTCTCCTACTCTTAAGAAAATACCTTGATATGTCAACTGACAACTGTTGCTTTTTTTAAACTCTGACAAATAGGGAAGGGAAATAACCCTCCCCCCACAAGAGTGAAGCTTCCAAGAACAGCACGAGCCCACCACTTTGAACTGCCAGAGAGAAACGTAGGGCTCCAAGCAGCGTTCCTGCGCCAGGTGCTCGCTGCTGGCCCACAGGGCAGGTGGGAAGGATGAGCTCGGCCGCCCTGTCTCCTGAGGAGGGGTGGCTCTGTGTGCTGGCAGCAACAGGCATTACAGGAACAGAAAATCAGTGTCTCATACCCTGCAGCACAGAAACGCTCTGAGCGAGGGCTCCCTCGCTGTTTCTCAGTGTCTCGCTGCACGCTGCCCGCTCAGCTGCGGTGGGAGGAACCCTGCCCACAGGCCCCCTGCCTGCAGACCCCTCGGCGCGGGGGAAGGCAGGGGCTGCTGCCCCGGGGGACCCGCCCGGCGCCCAGGGCAGGCCCCCGGCTGACACGGGAGCGGACGCCCCCGCAGAGAAGCCGCTCCTCTCCGGGCACGCAGCGCAGGAACGGCGAGGCGCGGGGCTGCGGAGCGGGACAGCCACGCCGCGCCCCTC